>JAMKCH010006768.1:0-61427 GCA_023653785.1 Ophioderma brevispina | reverse complement strand
TGCGCGGGGCGGGGTTGGGGGGGGGGGGGGGGGGGGGGGGGGGGGGTGGGGGGGGGGGGGGGTGGGGGGGGGGGGGGGGGGGGGGGGGAACCAGAATCAAAACTATTAAAAACTCAATTGACCAAAAAATTCAGATTCGACACTTTGTCGTGACCACGACGAATTATATTTTGACCGCCACTTATGCACGTGGACAGAAGTGGTGGACAATTGTTCCAAAGGAGCTATGTGAGTCCGCATTAGAATTGCAAAAGTGGTGCAGCAATCGTCCGCTGGTTAAATTAACTCATGATTACAGTGGCCTCGGATTCGAATCCCAATACCTGCTTCTATATATTTAAAAAAAGTCATTTTTTTTAAGCTTAGAGGGAACCAAAATTTAGTCCAAAACTGATCATCAAAAACAATAGCTGCCCTTTCGAAATATCGTTGGTCACTACCTCTGTGCGTGACGTCAGCGCGAGATTTGTTGGTCGCAAGAGTACATCGCTCGCGTGACTTAAAGCGGCGGCACTTTTACCCGCTCGCACAAAGACAGCATTTCTTAACGCGGGCGTAAATGTATGACATCACCGCACAGAGGTAGAGATCTGCTCCGGAGCATGTGTGGTGGTACAATCACTATGGCATAGAGTTACAAATGGATCATCCACCAAGGACCAGTTCAGTGGTTGTACTGGTACATACATTGCAAAAGTGGTGAACTGAATTGGACCTTGTGTGACTCTGGGTATTCATATAACCAAAACAAACAGGGGGTGTATTTCCTAATACACTGGTGAATGAAAGGTACTAAACGGCATGCCAGGGCATGGAGATTTTCCAAGTCGTAGTGAATATTCAAGCGTGTGTCCAACGTGGTCGTATAGTATCATTCAAAGTTCTTTGTGTTGGGAGTGAAAAACTGAAATAAACGATTACGTAATGCTTAAGTGTGAAGACCTTTCGGTGCATTGGAAACTGATCGGTTATGGTCACGGTTCATAGCGCCCAGGGTGCTTTCGAAACTGCAAAATGGTTGTGGTGTACGCTTGGTGTCGTTAGGGAGATCGATTGATTCAAGTAGGGCCTACTGGTTTGTGATTGAGAAGCAGATATTCTGTCATGGAGTCATCAACGGGACTACCCAAGATGAATGAGGTAAATCCTGCAATTCGCTGGAGGAAGTGCACGTAGTATGATCCGTTTGCCGGCAATCGTTCAAACAAATCACAGGATAATAGCGCGGGAATTCAAATTATGTTATTGTATATTCATTCAATTCAATTCAATTTTATCAGCATTACATATCGAAGCGTGACGGAATGTAATACGTATATAATAATAAATACATAAAGTAGCCTTGTGACTGTACTAAGATAAACTGGTGAGGGATATGATATGAATGCTAGGACCAGTAATGAACAAAACCCGATAGGGCTTATGGTTACTACTGGCCCTGTAATACTACAAGTAACAATATACCCAAGATTTACATAATTATACCAAGAGGTGATTAGAAAATGTCCATAGGTAAATAAACATAACAACAAACAGAGACAAACACACAAAAACAAACATTATCTAACCTAAACAAACACTTAACGGAAAACGGGATACGCGAATTTGGAGAAGGAGAGACTTATCCAATGTTATTGATGAGGTATGTAATATATTTCTAATGAGGACGCCGAGATAGAAGAGGTAAAGGTGAGGAAAAGGTAAGGAGGAGGATAGAAATTAGGATGAAGACAAAGGTGGAGAATAAGACTTGGGGGGGAATTTAAAAAGAATTGTACTGGTAGATGAAATGTTTTTTTCAGATGAGCTTAAAAGTATTTGTTTGTAATGGTGTGCTGGATTCTGGAAGATCATTCCAAATGTTTGCGCCGTGATACTGAATAACTGATTTTCAGAGGAAGATGTGGGGGTGGAAGATGAAGTTGTGGCTTGTCTGGTGTATAGGCGTGGATTTGTCTGTTTGTGGTAAAGTAATTGCTGAAGTTGGAGTAATGATGGTTGTGGTAGCAAACATGAGAGCGCTGTTTGAGTGGTGAGGTTGATCTAGTTTAAGTGTTTTCAGTGAGTGAAATATGGCAAGTGTGAGTCTGGGGGGTGAGTTTGTGATAGTGCGAATGGCCCATTTCGGTGTGATATTTAGTTTGGTGAGTCGTGAATGATAGTTGAGGCCCATATGAGTTACGGTAGCTAAGGTATGGGAGAAACTAGTGTGTGTTAAAGGATTTAAGGGTAGTCTGGAAGGTGGTGTTTAAAATCTGTAAGATGTACCAATTGCGTGAGGCCGTTTGGTGGTGACAGAGTTGATGTGTTCTTCCCATGTAGGTTGTCGTCGATGGTGATACCAAGAAATTTGGTTGAGTGTAAACTGGGAGATTCTTGGTTATCTATGTTAAGGTTTGGTGGTGACTTAGTGTTGTGTGTAGGAGAAAAGCATGTAGTTAGTTTTTAAAACATTGAGAAGAAGTTTATTAGCCCGAAACCAGTCAGTGATTTTTGAGAGTCGTGATTCATGTGTTAAAAAGTGCATTTAATGTTAGGCGTTTGAAGAAAAATGTTTGTGTCCATCTTGCAAATAAGATTTCGTTTAGATGTGTTAGAGCGGTAGTCGATCATTCAAGTGTTAAAATGTGAAAAAGTAGGGGACAAGGATGAGCCTTGAGGGACGCACAACGTGATAGGTTTTGATGGATGATGCGGTGGAGTGTACGTAGACCGATTGTGAGCGGTTAGTTAGGTAAACTCCTGAACCACTCAAAGTTAACCGTGTGTCCCGGGCCCAGTGATTTGTTTGGACACGATTGCTGGGGCAACGACGCCTATTGCGTGGCATTATACAGCGAATTAACTGGATTCCGCTGGATTCCGATTACTGTAGGTTACTAGTGCGACTATCAGCTGATGGATCGCTCCATAGTACGACTTTACTCTTTTCAGACGAATGTACTCTACAGGAAGAAGAAGAATCCAGGGTTCTATTGCCCAATTGGAAGACAGGTATTAAAAGCACAACCGCAATGTCCACCTAGTAATGTTGGTTTGTTTACATGCTGTAATTGCCTAAACAAATAGTAAATATCACCTTTTAGTTATGACTACTATTCAAAATTGTTACATAATACTGATGACATTTTCTCAATTTAACAAAAATAAAGGAACAAAAGAGAACCCGGGAGCTAGCAGAATTTGAAACACATCTCAAGTACAAAAGGTTTGAGTGTTTAAAATATGTTGACAGCATGGCAGGGACATCTGAAACGTGTCTTTAGTGCTGCAAATGGTGACCTTAAGGAGAGGGGCCAAAATAAAGTTTGTCAGGGCAAAATTTTAAATGATCCATCATGTTGAAAAGTATACCACCTTATGTGTCTAACCATAAGAAGGGGGGCGATCAGAAAAAAGGTATAGTTGTAATAGTTTTGTAATTCATACAGCCATTAAAGTTTCAGAGGTATAGGCTAAAAACAGCAAAAATAAATAAAAAAGGGTCAATTTCAGTTGTACCGGAGTCCAAGTGTTAAAGTCGTTCAGATTTGGATAATAGATGTCGCAAAAATATTGGTGGAGCTCAATAGGATAAAAAATGAATTTTTGATGTCTTCCCATGCTTAGTTACCAAGGTGGGGGGACACAGGTATTTCTGCTGAGCATAACCTTTTCATCTCACATTCATCTTTTAACATTTGGACATTACCGTATATCAGCTAACGTAAACGGTTATGCCGCTTCATGACTTGGTATAAATACAATAAGCAAATGCCAAATTTAAAGTTATCTGACATCGTCAAGATTTTTCAAACTTACCTAAAACAGGACTATGTAGCATTTTACAATACTACAGAACACGAATCCACACATTGGTTTCATCCAAACGGCGAAAAAAAAAACGTTACTAATTGGATGAATTTTTCAAAACGACAGGAATATTTACTCCCTAAAAACTGTCATGAGTGAGTGGTTGCCAGTTAGGAGTTTGGCGGGTCAAAGGTCGGACACGCGTTCGTTTGTTAGTCAACAAAACAACGTGCTGGGCTTAGTGTTCTGTAATATTGTAGACCTGTTTGAGGTAAGTTTGAAAAATCTTGCCGATGTCAGATGACTTTACATTTGGCATTTGCTTAGTTATTGTTGATACCAAGTCATGTACAGCGGCTAACCTTTACGTAGTGATATACGATAAGGTTAATGATATTTATAAACTTAGCTGGCCACGTTCATGTATCAAATACTCTAAAACCTTCTACCGGGCGACCTTATTGATCAGGATTTTTTTAACTTTTTACTCATACTCACCATATGAGGGACCAGGCAAGCCCAAATACCCGGGTAAAAAACATGTCAATACCGCGTACTTGCTAATAATTAACCTGATGTTCCAAGGCCCTCTACTTTGGGCTAATCTGCCTTCTTATATTAAACACTCCCCAACTTATCTTCCTTCAAACTTAATATGAAAAAGAGTTCATCAATTCGTATAGTGCTGCATCATCCTAATTTTCTGTCTTGTACTCGGTTGTACTTTCTTATCCTTGGCATTTGACTGTCGGCTGTCTTTGTCTTTGTCCAATGTAATTTGTATCGTATTGACTGTCCTGTCTTTTTGTCTTGATTTGTATTCTCTTTTTTTGTCTGTCTTTGTCGTAGTAACAAGTAAGTTAGAGGAGGTTTACTGCAATTTTCCACGCTAGCGGTTTAGCAGTGCCTCGTCATCACTATTTTCTAATTTAATTATCTCCTATAAATGATAATCTGATTTCTATTGTGAAATCCATTTTTATTTGTACTGCAATTTCATCTCTTGTATTTCATGTTGATGTGATGAGTGATGGAACAAAAATAAATTTGATTGCTTGATTGATGTCCAAATTTATAAAAGATGAATTTGAAAGACAAAAAGGTTATGGATCAGCAGAACTAGGGACACAGGAGGTCAGCGTCCATGCATTCAAGGAGGACTTGTCCTTGGTTTTTTTTGTACAAACTTAAGTGCAGTCATAAAGATTAGAATTAGAGTAGCTACTTAACATTTTTTGGTAGGTGAAGCGATATATTCGGTCATATATAAAAAAAAATAGTTTGATTTTGCCCAACTGAATCAAATATTAATAATCTCGACCAACTGAAGACTTCCCTGGGCTAATAAAATAAAAACGAGTTGGACTCTTCTTGTTTGCCTCAGTTACCATGGCCAACCTGACAAAATGACATAAGTTAACGACAACTAGAGATCTGGGTAAAATATTCTATGCAGGGTGCCCTAATAAAAAACTTTACCCAAAATGAAAGTGATATTTTTTCCCTTTCTGTAATTTTATATATTTGACTAAAATGGGTAATAGATCATCTTATCTGAAATTTCATGTTTATTTTGGTTGCGTGGTTCTCAAAATATGACCACTGATCAAGAAGTCAGTAAAAACAGACTTGTCCACTGAACATCAATTTTCTTAGGCATGGAAATCCCCAATTCCCAATTCGAGCAGATCGGGTCATACCCCCACCCCCTGCCCTGAACAAGACGAAAACTAGTAGTAGGCATTAATGCATGCTGGGTGGGGTGCAGGGGCTAGGGGCCCTGCTGGGATCCAGGGGGAAAATCCATGGTTGGGTCCAGGGGCAAAGCCCTGTATATTAAAAACAATTACAACCTAAAATCCAAGAAAAAGGTGGTCGCAATGTTTTTTTTCCTTCGTATGGTATGTAATCATTCGAATCTCCAGAAAATGATATATGTATCAAGTTACGTTATTTTATCAAATGATTTTTCCTTTGAGAGATTAAGTTGTAGAAAAGTATAAATGGCCAGTAATGGTAAATTGTGACTGTATTTTGTGGGGTTAAATATCGTCAATTTATTCTGCACTCAATAATAACACCAACATTCTGCCTTCGCTGAAGCCGTTTTCATTTTATTGTGAATCCGTGGATACTGCCGCACAACCGACACTTGATTCCAAAGACATAGCTAGGAACCTAACCGATGCAGCAAGTTAAAGCTAATAAAATAAGCTTTCCGCTGATAAGTTCTGATACTACATGTTGTCACTTAAAAAATGCAAAATGGCGGATATATCAGGACCCTTTTTTTCATACGCCGCCCTGTATGATAAGTGTCCATATTTTATCATTTTTTTTTTTTTTGATACTTTTTTTTTTTTTATTGAAATATTTGTTCCATTACAATCATTACTTCATTTACATACTTTGAATCATTTTCTTAACCATATCACATATAACCCATTCTGCTTATCTCAATTCATTTGTATATTAAGGTAGATCTCTTTGAACGGCTAGTAAATTACCTTTTTCAGGCATTTTTGTCAGATTTGTGTTTACACCAGCATTTGAGATTAGTATATTTTAATACCATACCTTGTTAAGATCAAATTGTAAATCTTGTAGGATTTATATTTCCAGTGTTTGATTGAAATCCAAATATTATCTTTATATTATCGTTTAAAGTTAATATTTAATTTCAAATTAATTTGGAATTTTGGAATTAATGTTGGTGTTAATTTTATTCCAAAGGTTTTGAACATGCATGCATGAAATAACCATTGGCTCATAACATCGACTAACATGACATAACAACATAATTCTGATCAACTATATTCCATCTTTTTTAAAACAATTCCTTCCCTGAAGCAAAATCTGATGCATGTTTTAAAAAATTAAATTCCGCAGTTTCATATTATCGGTGAGGTTAGTTGTTTGAGAGACCCAGATATTTGCCCCAAATTAATAAACATAAATAACTTTAAATCATAAAGTCCAAGGAAACTTTCACAATGACATCGGGATATTTTGTTTTGCGCAAAGAGAAGAATTTATTATGAATCCAGAGTATATTTTGTTAATGTTGGCAGCTGGTGATATCTTCTCATTTCCACCTAATCGTGTTTTTGTCGAAAATTGTTTTTAATCCAACATCCACCTTTTTTAATAGAGATTCGCCAATCTCTTGGAAGACTCTGTATAGCAACTTGTACTCATAAGGAAGTTATTCCGTTTTGTGTTAATTAGACTTAATCACTCTAGTATCTAAAAAAACCATCAGAGGTGCTATATCATCAACATAAACAAAACCACTTTTTAGCCATGCATCTATAAATAAACATGACCGTTACAACCCAAGATATATCTATTTCCCCAAATAACTTTCCTTCTTTATATCATTTACCGAAGTTGGTTTCTTACAATTTATGTGCGATTTAATGCCAACATTCAACAACCATTCTCTATAAAATTCTGGAATATATATTTAGTATTTAGATACGGGAAAGAATATTGGGTTTTAAAGTTCATTTTAAATATCAATAGATTCGCACAAACAGTTAGATTTAAGATGGATAATTTTTCCATTTTGCATAATTCCCATCATCTGAAATCCTTTTGACCCAACTAGCATATAACGCTTCACTTTGTAAGTGAACTAGTCAGGTACTCTTATACCACCTCCTGTAAATCAACTGATCATACATGTTCTTTTGATCTTATCTTTTTTAACCCCTCCCAAGAAAGTTAAATATTTTCCGACCTTCAAAAACCTTTTTTAATATATGGTCCGGCGTTACAATCACATTCATTAAATAGTAGAGTTTTGAAAGGGCGAATTGCCTAATTGTGACGCTTTTACCATAAATGTTTAAATCTCTCTTTCTCAAACGTAAGCTCTCTTTCCTTTTTTAACTTTGATTCCCAATTAAGCTTTTGTATTTTAAGATGATCTATTCCAAAGTATACGCCTAAAGATTTAACTGGATCGGAAGTCCATGTTATATGTGCCGGCTCTGTTGGGGTTGAACTCTCGTTTAACCATATACTCCGTTTTAAGAAGCCATATTAATTGCAATCCAGCAACAATTAGAAAAATGCAAAATGGCGGATATAATGCAGAACCTTTTTTTCATACTCGCCTGTATGACCTAAGTTTTCCATATTTTATCATTTTTTTGTTTGTGATCTTTTGTTTGTATTGAAATAGGTGTGGCCTACAACATTAATGCATGGGACATACTTTGAATCAGTGTATGACACAGATCAACATATAGACCCATTTGTTTTAAATATGAATTGTAATTACGGTAGATCTTGAAAAAACAGGCCTCGTAAATTAGCATTTTCAGGGCATTTTTGTCAGATTTGTGTTACACCCGCATGTGAAGATAGTCTATTTTAACATTGTTAAGATCAAATTGGTAAATCTTCGTCGGAGTATATTTCCCGTGTTGATTGTTTTAAAAATCCAATATTATCTTTCAAGTTAATATGTATTTCAAATTGAAAACGCTATCAAACAAATCAGCTAATTTATTCCAAAGGGTTTGAAACATGCCTGCATGAAAAAACATGTGCTCATAATCATCGAACATGACATAACCACATAAGTCTGACATCAACTAATTCCATCTTTTTAACCAATTCCTGCCGGCAAAATCTGATGCCAAGATTTTAAAGACATTCCAGCAAGTTTCATATTATCGGTGCGTTAGTTGTTTGAGAGACCCAGATATTTGCCAAGTAACATCATACTTAAATATAAATTCCAGAACTTTCACAATGACATCGGGAATTTTGTTTCCCAAAAGAGAAGAATATATTAATCCAGAGTATATTTTTGTAATGTTGCAGCTGGGGGTGAATATCTTTCTCAATTCCACCTATCGTGTGTTTGTCGAAAATTTGTTTTATAATTCCACCTTTTTTAATAGAGATTCGCCAATCTCTTGGAAGACTCTGTAATATCAACTTGTACTCACTAAGGAAGTTATTCGTTTTTAGTTAATTTAGACTTAATCACTTAGGATCTAAAAAAACCATCAGAGGTGCATATATCATCAACATAAACAACAACCACTTTTATGCCAAATGATCTATATAAACATGGACCTGTTACACAAGCTATTCTATTTCCCCAAATAACTTCCCTTCTTATATCATTTTACCATAGTTGGTGTCTTACCAAGGTTATGTGCGATTTATGCCAACATTCACATTCTCTTATAAAATTCGGAATATTTAGCATTTAGGTACGGGAATGAATATTGGGTTTTACGTTCATTTTCAATATCATGATATTCGCCAAACGAGTTGAGATTATGTAAGATGGAATAATGTTCCCATTTGCATCTTCATTCATCTGAAATCTTTTGACCCAATAGATATACCTTCACTTTGTAATTTGTGCGGGATCTTATACCACTCTGGAACACACTGATCATACATTGTTCTTTTGATCTTATCTTTTTTACCCCTCCATAAGAAGTAATATTTCCGCTTCAACCTTTTTTAATATATGGTCAGGCGTTACAATCACATTCATTTAAATCGTAGAGTTGAAAGGGCTATGCCTTAATGATCGACAGCTTACCATAAATGGTTAAATCTCTTTCTCCAAACGGTAAGAACTCTCTTTAACTTATCTAACTTTGATTCCCAATTAAGCTTTTGTATTTTAAGATGATCTATTCCAAAGTATACACCTAAAGATTTAACTGGATCGGAAGTCCATGTTATATGTGCCGGCTCTGTTGGGGTTGAACTCTCGTTTAAACAATATACCTTCCGTTTTAGCCATATTTAATTGCAATCCAGCAACAATAGAGAAAAATGCAAAATGGCGGATATAATCAGGACCCTTTTTTTCATACTCGCCCTGTATGATAAGTTTTCCATATTTTATCATCCCGTATTGTCGCTGCTTATCTTTTTAAGTAAAAATTACAAAATGTAAAAAAAATATTTTTCTCATTTCATCATGAATGGCACCGAAGATATACCGCAAGAGAGAATGTTGCACACGATTGTCGTGCAAATGGAAACAGTAAGTCTACTGACACCTACCTTAAATTCAGTCTGAGCTATCATTCTCCATCCAGCACCTTAGAAATCAATAATATACGAGGAGTAAATTATTCAGAGATGTTTTGTATGTAGGCATTTGGCTCAAGAGCAGATCCGTACATCACAGCGCATTTAATCTTCAACGCCGAGAAAAGAGCTTTCCAGAGGAAATCTGTTATATTCGGTGCCTCACATGACGCCCATTTTCCGGATACTTTGAGTTTCTCAAACATTGCCCGTGATGACTTGGTTAACGGGAACGTAATTCTGGATTTCTCTTTGTACGACCACGAGTACTTCCACGGCTGATTCGTCGGTCAACAGTACTGCAGCAATTAAATTACGGGCGCATTTCAGGAGGGAACATCAACATAGGAGAAACATGCAATATTGATTTTCCAGTTAAGAAATAGTAAGTAACACTGAAACTAATTAACCTCAATTGATTTGAGTGGAAAGGACATAAATTAATGAATGTAAACTAATTAATTATTTAAATACGCTTTGCCAATGACTTAATACATAACAATAACTTCACATTATATCCCACCAACATGAATAATTGGGGAGCCCATTTTGAGAGGAATCAATTCCCTGTTAATTTACCTACTCCTAACCCTATCTCAAAATGCTCAGGCTTACAAAGTTACATCATCGAAATTGGGAACCAGCAAGATCAATTTTACTTAAAACCATCAAAATAGTTTGTGCAAATTCTTTTGCAAGGTCATATGAAACTGCAGGGACTACCGTACATAACGATTGAAAAGCGTACGACTAACGGACGAATTACGATAATTATGCACAAACAACGGGCACTAAACGTGCGATTCGTTACAGAGCACGTTGGAAGTGGAGTATCCTCGAAAGATTTAACGTACTTGCCTAAAACGATCACAAACCAAACCTCCCCCCATCATATCGCTAAAATGGCGTTCGTTACGTTTACGTAGCGCGATCATAGAGATGTATAATAAAAGGCTAAAGAACCGACGAAACAATGATTCGACGAGCTCACTGGGGGACGGTAGCTATGGGTAAATGTACCACCCAACCCTTGACTGCGTAAAATTCACAGCTGGAAAAACACTATCTAGTGATTTCCCCAGGCAACCTCGGTCTTTATATTATGATCTTAGACATCCCAAGAAACATCTTCCGGCATGTGGTTTGTTCAGAAAGTGTACCGTCGCAAAGATTAGCCACGATTGTTTTTTGAACAGTTCACTATGCGTCCAAAAGAGTGTGGGCTCGGGTATGTTCGTAGCTGCTCAGCAGGAACGCAGTGGCATTACTTCCGCGTAATTTTTACGGATGTGACCCGATAAGACGTCACAAAATTTTAAATCAAGCGCTCAGATTGTGCGAGTGCGAGTCATTAAGAAAATTAAAAATCGAAATGATATTGGAAATTTTCGGTTCAGTTTATGTAACTCCCGCATTATAAGATACTAAACTTGATTTCCAGGAGAAATTGGTAGAAATAGTGAATTCCGTGCGAGAAAAATTTAAAAGCTAAACATGGCGAATACGTACCAAAATAGGCGGAAAGGGCAGAGTCACGAACTACAAAAAGAACATATTTAGGCCATTGAGAGGGGGATTTACATCAACGGAAATGCTACAGTGAGATCTTGATGTACATTATAGTTTGTCTGAAAAATCGTGAATTATGGCATGCTAAGCGGCCATCGCATGTTGGTTGTTTTCGATTGAAAGGTGTTGGCATGCGGACAATGATACGCACGTATGACGCAAGTATATACGAACCTCGTGCAGAAATGTTGTGTACGCTAGAAGAACCGAGCGTTTATTGTCCAGAAAACTTTCAGAAGAAAAAAAGTAGGTGGTTAGTTGTTTACAGAAAGAAAAGCACTCTAAAAGTAAGAAAAAGTAATGATCACTGAATTACGACTGCACTAAAGCCCCAAGCTTTCCTAGGAACAAATCAATAAGCCAAGGAACGGAACAAACCCATACACCCATTAAACTCTATCACTGTGCACTATTGATTATTTCGTGGCAGATATTACATGAGGAATAACCGGTCTACGGTGGCTAACTTGCATTGGAAAGGGCAAAGGGCCCCACTCAAAATTGGCCTACTCCTTAAGACCCAACCCAAAGTGAAATAAGTAAAAATAATAATATGATAGTATAAACATTATAACATATATTTAAATCGTTGTCCTGGAGGTGCCGAGGTGTTAAAAAGGTAATGCCCTGGCCGGTCTCGCCCCCATAAACTTCGTAATTATTTAAATAGCGCGCTTGTTAACTTAGCTAACAAGTGCTTTTTTATGAAAGCGATAGATCAACTCTCATAGGTATATCTGTCAAATAAAATCCCCACATTTTTGAAACGTGTTTTCTAACTGCATTTTCTAACAAGTAAGGTATTACCATCGATAAATCCTATCAGAATCTGAAATATACCAATATTTTATCTCATGCAAAATGAGTCATTCATTTTGATAAGAATCACATTCGCAGGGTACTTGAAAATTTAAACATTGCAAATTCTGTCTCTGGAAGTTGACAGCATGCATCATGACTAAATTGGCCAGCCGATTGACACATTGTTATTTTTTAAAACAAATATACATATTTAAACTTAGTCAGCAGTCTTGTGGAATAATTGGTCCCTGCCTGTTTAATAATAATGCAGTGTGAAAATTGTCTAATGAAACCAACCCGCGCAGAAAAATATCGTTCCTCGTAACCAACCAGTTCTCATGCCGCTCACCAAAGTCGAACCCTTAAAATGACCTTTTAAACGGCTATATGCGTCGTTGGCTCTCCCTACTGTGGCTATGACGAGTGGATGGTATTTACTTGTATATGTTCTGTTCTAATATTTCTTAAGATGGAACTTTGACATCGTTAGGTGCAAAACACAGCATCTCCGCCAAAATCGCTCTTTCTTATTATTGGTAACATCGGAATAATCGTGTTCGTACCGATTTGAAATAAGGCACAGGCGCGATATTTTGATGTGCAATAGCGCTTATGAAACTAATCCCATCCAAAAAAGTCGTGAGCCCAATTAACTCAAAGTCCACGTCTTTTCCTACTTTTGATTTTATTGGAACACACCCGATGGTATCAAAAACATTACGTTATGGGATGGAAACCAACTGACTATTTCACCTGCAGAGATGGGAGTAGTGCGCATGTGCATGGAGACCATGGGAAGAGTTAGAAACCCAAACCATCTTAAGTACAAGGTAAAGTAGGGACCCTAATTGTCACCTGATGTTACCGGCCGGCCAGTTCATATGTTAGTTACGCCTGATTTACGCAGTTTTCATACTCCAAGAGCGTAGTACGTAAGTTCCGAACTGTCTAATCGATTCATCTGATATGTGACCGCCCCTTCCCATTCTTGCGGATGTGAAAATTCAATGAGGCAGGGACTTCTTTTCTTTTAATCATGTTGTTGTGAGCCATGTTCAATGCCCTGAACTCCCTGTTATAGTGCGTGGGTCCATACATGAATGAAATTTTATTTAGTGGCAGGTGAGTGAGTTAAATGACCAGGAGTGGTCTCCAAATAATCCGATGTGCACGTCCTGGTGAATTCTTTCATTTTTCGGTAGAGCCCCTCTCCGACCTATTGGAATAGGTCAAAAACTCAGGGGGACAAACGTATCAAAGCGATCGCCATACTTGGCTTTTCCAATGCTTTTCTTTCATAGTTAACAGTGCTTTGTAGGAACTTTTGCTCCCGAAAGGGCCTACTCACGGTTTTCAGGACTTTTTAAGGTCAAAGCAATTGGTCGTACCGGGGGAGGGGCCAAGGGGGGGCAGCTGCCCCCCCCCGTGTGAATCTTGCCCCCCCCTTCCCCCCTGAAAAAAATAAGTGGACTTTAACATAGGCCATAACTATATCCAAAATTTAATATTATGCTTTGCCCACTGGAAACTAATGTGTCCCCCTTTCCCCTTGAAAAAGCTGCTTACGCGCCACTGGTTCAAGGGTCACATGTAGGTTATTTTGATGTCACTGGAGTGTGTAAAATAATACTGTGCTTGCATTAAATGGAATGATTGTTCATTCAATATTCAGCATTATATTTGAAGTTGCCACGATAGATTATGGGGCTTCTTTCTCAGGTTAAAAGGAACAAGGTCGTACTTCTTCTAAGTCCCTTGGAAAAGAAACAAATCGTGCCTAAAATGGTATATTGTTTGCTGAACGGATGGTATTACAAACGGTTTCCCAGCCCCATGTGTGGTTGATAATCTAATATTTGTTTTCCCACACTTATGAATACATCCTACTATCGAACAGAAGCAGAATCAAGATCTCGAACATCTCCTCACCAAAATCCTGGTCTTTAAAGCTACCTGAGATCATTGTGAGGGTTTGCATGATGGATGCGTACACAACACTGTGAACGTAAAAACGAACGATTGATTTCAAGAGATTTGATTAAACTCTAAAACTCTACAAAACACATGGTATTTTCACGAATATGGCCGAAGTTCTGGTAAAATTCCATCAGAAACCGTGGACCTAGTTAATGGCCTTTTAAAGACAAACAAAATAAAGCAGCGCAGAAGCCCTTTTAATTGTTTTTTTTGAAATCCTTTATGAGATGTAATGTTTTCCCTATTAAAAATTTTTTATTTTCAATCTAGATTTGTAACAAAGAAATCTTTAAGTGACCGTTATTTTATGTTTCGACTCTTGATACTCCCGTTACGTTAACAGGGGCATGAGTAGACGTTTCTCAACGCATTAGTGAATACCAGCGTACGGGCAAGAAGGCGGTCACAATTGGAGTCCTTCCGTATAGACGGATAACGCAAAACGGAAATGTAAGCACATTAAACAAACGACGAACAAAAACAAAGCAACCAACCCACAGACAAGCAACAATCAAAGTATAAGCTTCAACTTTATTTTTTGGGTAGTGGTTCTAGTCCGAAATACTATCGACCCAATCCTCGCCCGAGTCCCTCGCCCACCTACTAACCCCTGTGAAACCTTGAGATGGGGTACCGTTATCGTTGGAAGTCAAGTATTTTCTCATTTCATCTGCAAAATTTTAGCTGGATTCTTCTCGTCTATTATCTATATTAGTTATAAGCACAAAACACTGCTTTTTGAAGTACAAACGATCGAGTTCACATATCATGTGTCCCTACAAAATGAAGTCCTGATTTTTGCACTCGTTAGCTTTCTCAACACCAATTACCATACAGAAAGGTCCATTTTTCACCTCCGGTTGGTATATCTGACCCCCTCTTTTTTTTTCCAAATGCCAATTTTGGTATAGCAAATGGGTTGGGTTTTTTTTTCAAATTTTCACAAATTTTGTTGGAAAATTAGCACATTTTTCTCAATCGGAAACCAAATTTCCAAAAAATTGTTGGAAATCATCAAATTTCCTCATCTAAAATGTATTTTAGCAAAATTGTCCAAATTTGCTTAAAATTTCAGCAATTTTGTTGGTGGCAAATGGCAAATTTAGGTTAAAAGTGGCCCAAAATTTCTCTCTTGTAGCGTATGGGTACCTTTTTGGGCAAAACATGAATATAGCTATGTAGTCTAGCAGATTGTCATGGTTCCCATGCCCCCCCTTAAAACTAAATTCTAACATATTTTAGAATCTTTACGACATCTACTTAAAAGATTTTGATGTTACCAAAATCAAATATTTTGTCCCCGGGGTCCGTTTGGCGGCCATCCTCGGATCCAAAGAGATGTCGCATAAAAAATGGATTGATTGAGTTAAAATTATCTCAAATGCTTAATCTCGCATCATAAGGAATCGAATATGAATATACTTTTTCATTTTGTGATATTCATTTGCAGAGATATGTTGAAAATGTATAAGGTCATTGCCACTTTCTGATTCGTCATTGACAGGGGCCGAACTTCAAATGCACGTCCTGAAAAAGAGAATAACAAGAGTTTTATCTGAATGATCAAGTTGCCACATATAAGGTGAACGAATCATGATCTTCACTTACGATTTTAAAACCAGAAATGACGTCGTACGGCATCTGACTCTGAAATTAAAGACGACCCAAATTTTGACGGGCAAAATAACGCAGCTTCACCGAGGAAGGTCTTCAAGTGGGACCTCATGCGTGAAGCCTTCCGGAATATGCTGGACGAAGACATGTAGTCCTGTTAACGTTATAAAATACGACGTATTAGCTACCTTCAAGTGCGATTTCGTTTTATGCCTGTTCACCCAAAAAACAAAAACGCCATTCGGTCAGAACGTTTATTTCTAAGATGAAATTTTTGGCTCCAAGGCCATAACTTGTTAGCCTATTTTTTTCGTTACATAGATTTCCTTCTATATCCTATATAGTCCTGGTTATCCTCTTCCTCCCGTCCTACCGTTTCACATGGTGTATGCCCAGCCGTCCACCTATTCGTTGATATGAAATAATTGTTTACATTTTTCATTGGCACAATGGTTTTACAGAAGAGATGACAAACACCATAGAATCCGCGATTTCCATATTTACGGCAGTTATAACAAAGGTAAGTGTGGCTACAATAGCAGGCCAAATCTTGATATACAGACTACTTACGGAATGGATGTAATTGTCTGATATTGCTATCCCGACTTTGTGTATAGCGCTTAGAGCCCATTACTTTATGTTAGTAAATCATGAAGTAATGCACAGCCGTTTGAGAGTCTCATTTATTATGATAAAACCAGTCACACGGCGACCAGGTCTGAAATGATTTGAATTATTATTAACTAACATACTCCTGTGTAAATTTTATAAAATTCATATCGGGCAAAAAAACTAGATTTCTTATCAATCTAGTTTACACGTCGTGGCTACGGAGATGGGCATATAGGGGCGTTATAACATGCAAATGAGAACGTGCAAATCATAATTGGTGGCCTATAAGGCAAGAGTCAGCAATGGATTTGTCTATTTGTCATAGCTGAAGCTCTTGCTGTCCTACTTATAAATTTAAGTTTCAAAATTGTGTCGCCACTGCTTAAATTTGTTCTAAAAATAAGAGACAATTGCATGAATCAAACAGCTGTGAATGGTAGCTGGTATCCATTGTGATCAAATTCACATAAAAAGGTGTTCTACTTTAGGTCTGGCTAACGTCTTGATACTGGCCAACAATTCCCACAATAATAATTGATTATTAAGACATTTTTGTGTTTGCTAATCTGGATATTGTTCTCAGCCTTAAAAGCCAATCAGCCATCCAGGGCGATGTGATCTAGCTCTACATTGGAACAAACCAGACGTGCTCACATCTGAAGGGCTGTATTTCAAGGAATGCAGCGAGCTGTGAGTATTTACTTGTGAAGGAGACATACGAAAACGTTGCTTTTGAACAAAAAATCAGTACCTTTATTTAATATTTTCCTGTTTCTTTTGCCGTTTGTACGGACCCAAAGTGGTTACCTCACATAGATCAAATCAGTCGGCACCAGGGACCAAATTCATAAACTCTTACTAAGCCTAGGTGGCAACTAAAATGGGATTAGTTGCCAACTAAGCCTAGTTGATTTACGAGTTGAAATTCATAAAACCTTACTAGTTGTAGTTGCACTTCTAAGAATCTTGCTAAATTTAGAGTTGACCCAGAGCAACTCTAACTCATCTGATGGCAACTAAATCAGTTTCTCACTGGGCCAGCGACTGACCACATGGCTAGGAGATCATGGAATGTTGAGCTCGTCGTGCAATGCGACGAGAACGCTTATTCCGGGACAGTAGAAACCTAATAGACATATACGATGATGTGGAGTTGCAAAAACGATTTTCCCGGGAAGGGATAATGCAAATCACAGGACTTAGTTACACCTCATATTGAACATTCACCCAGAGAAAAATGCCCTTCTACCGTATCAACAAGTCCTAATGCACTTCAGTTTATGCAACGGGAACATTCCATCATGTTGTAGGTGATCCACTTCAAGTGAGCCAACCCACAGCTTTCCGGAGCATTTCATCATGTTACCAATGTGGGTAGAAGATTTGAGCCTTGTTAAATCTCCAGATGCAAACAGCTCCTCAGAAATAAAGATGGATTCTTTGAGGTCAGAGGCTTTCCCGAGTTATTGATGTGTTGATGGAAGCCACATATGGATAATAGGTCCCCATGAGAATGAAGTAGACTTTGTTAACAGGAAAGGCGATACTCATTAATGTGCAGTCATTTGTGATCATCGCGGCGAAACTTATTACTAGTTAGCTTGGAGTGCCTCTGGAAGCTCGGAAAGTTTGTGGAAAAGCCCCCAATTATCCATCTCTGCAAAAATCAAGTTATTCACACTACCTGGTGGACCATCTACGCTTGGCTGTGAATCTGAGTGCTATCCCAAGACATGGAAAGCAAAATCAAGCATTTGCCACTCTTGCTATAGGATTAGGCTGGACATAAAAACGGAAAGTCAGTGTCTCAAACACCATCTTAATCAATGGACCAACAATGAGCCTTATTCACCTTGTAAGACATCGCCAGCTGATTTCCTTGGACACATCCTTCGTCTGCCAGAGGAACGAGCCTGCTAGAAGTACGCTCTCTACATCCACCTCATGGCAAAGGAGACTGGACGTCCACGCACATCTTATTTAGCCTACATCCACAACGTGTGCTAGGGTATGGTAAAAGGGCATGATGCAGGCTGAGCAGATAACCACACTTGCCAAAGATAGATGTGCATGGAGAAATCTTGTAAACATCGCCTGCTCTGCAGCCGAAGAGAAGGAGGGGGAGACGGAGGGAGACGGAGGCGGAGGGGGAGGAGGAGGCGACGACGACGACGACTACTACTACATCAGGGGGAAGATGGTGTGTTCCCGGCTGTATCCTAGGTGACAGCGGGTATCATGTCGCAATTGGTTGATGAAACCTCTCTACATGCGCAAACTGCTCAAGAACGTCGTTACAATTCGGCGCATAAAGCAACACGAATGTTGGGGAACAGACAATAGGTAGATGGAAACGTAGATTCCATATACTACATCTGCAGAGTCGAATTAGAAATACAGAATCCACTTGCAGGGTTATAGTAGCAACAACAGTCTTACATAACATTACCATAGATAGAAAATGAACCATGGGTGAAGACCTACAATCATGGAAAAAAATAGTTGCCACACTTGCTACAATTATAATCAAACAGATTCCATGCTCACAGCTATGATAGGAATTGGGTATTCATTGTTCATTGGAAAGCAGATGTCTGGCTCTTATACAACCCTTCCCTACCCCCATCAATCAATGTTGGGCCTGAAGAGGTGCTAAACAACTGACTTGATCAACATGCCTAGGGGGAGAGGGGGGGCGCTTTACAGCCAAGTAGGGCAAAGGGTGGCAACATTTTTTTCCATGATTGTCTGAGTAAAATGTAAAAAAATATTTTTCTTCTTTTTCGGTTTTTTTGTTTTTTAAAACTTCTTAACGCTTTGATGTATGTACAGGAACTTTTCACCACTGAAAAAAAAATCATATCCTTTACAAACATTGCGGAAATTCTCAAAAGGGGGCGTATCGTGTATGGTACATGTGCACGCGCGAGAATGCGCGAGCGGGTTTATCGGTGTATGCGTGCGTGTGTTCGCATGTTGTGCGCACGCGGGCGTGCGTTGTGTGGTGTATAAGGTTTGTGTAGTTGCTGTGATATCTCTCAATAAATACATTTTTCTATGGATTGGCGAATGAAACGATTCGAACATGAGCAGGGCTTTTATTTTTCGTAGATAGCAAGGTAAGCCAATGTGTTTAAACTCATCTGGCGTTAGATTGCAAGTTAAGTTAATATAGTTTAACTGTACGGCATAATTACATTATACCTTTGATTGTATCACATGCTTTCCTTGTAAGAAAAAAAGAGAAGAAAAGAAAATAAGAAATTAATAAAAAGAAATAGTCAGAAAGAAATCAAATAAAAAAAAATCAGAATGAAACTATAATGAAAGAAATCAAATAAAAAAAATCAGAATGAAATACAATAAACAGACAATAAAAAAAAATCATGAAAAAAATCGTATATTGATATATAAGTGCCGAATGGACCTCATCAACTCCAACAAGATAATTACGGAATAAAATAAAAGATAATAAGGCCCGAGTTTTTTTTTGGCTTCGAACCCACAATCGAAAGCTTATTGGGCGTATTCTTTATCATTAGACCAAAACACAACTGTCAAATAAAAATAGAACGCAAGCCTCAATGACCACTATTGCTGCAACGCAAAACACACAAATGTACACGAACTAATATAGATATTTCATTCGTGATTCTATTTATTGCAGTAAATGATCTGGCAAAAATTAGTTTGGGGCCCATTGGGGAACAAGCATGGAACGGATTATAGTAACTTGATATATGATTCCATAGAAATCATTTGGTGAATGAGGGTTAACCGTGTAGGTTAACCACGTATAGAATTGCGCTACAATGACATCGGTGAACAATACATGTTATAAGCTTCTTGAGGGTCTAAAATAAGTTTACTGTTTTCTATGGGTTAACCGTCCTTTCTGTGTGTATTTTAAAGTTGGTTAACCAACACGGTTAACCATGTGTACTTTCTTGCCTCATGTTTGCAATGTGGATCGCACAGTACAGCACACAGAAACACACACGCGCGGACCCACGCACCCACGTACACACTCGGACGCCACGCAAGCCCACGCACCCACCAACCCCCCACCCACCCACACCACACACCACACACACAACACACAAAACACACACACATAAACCCCCACCACAGTACACACACACACCCGCCAATTTAATTAAATATTCATCAAAAGGTAGCCGTTCTTCAATCCGAGTTCATCAATCAAATTAGATTTACTAGCTCTGAATTTTTGCCTATCATTTACGATTGAAAAACAATTTTGGGCAAACTTTACTCCAAATTTAACAACAAAGTCATTATTGACTATGTAGGGTACGAGTAATGTGCAAACTTTATCTTAAAAGCCTATTATATCTTTTACCCATCCTAAACAATAAATACCAAACATTTTTTATATCATTTAAATTTTAAAGCAATAGTAGTACATTAATTTTAAGCTATTTGTAAAAAGCAAGAAACTGCACCCGGCTGCGGCCCTAATGCACTAAAGCATTTTTGGGGGGGGGGGGTTAAATATTGTTCAATTTGAAAATTGTGTTTATATGTATAAACCATACATGTGGACGGTACGGATCAGATGTGCCAGTTTGTCGCACGTCACACAAAAGAGGGAATTCTGAAGCAGATTGGGGATCTCCGATCTGATCGAGCGGAACGCCAAACTATAGGCCCAAGTGATATGAGGCCATGACGTTCATTACATATCTCCTATGTTATAAATTTGACAACAATACAAAGCAGAAATGTTATTTTCATTTTATCCGAAGAAAGTAAATTGAATTTATAACACCATTAATTTTAAAACTAGCACTTTAACACCTAAAAAAACACGTGAAATACAAGAGTCGTGCTTTTTATGCGGCACGCAAAGAACACGTACTGTTTCCAATTTGCAGTATTCCCGCACACGTCACCCATTCAGCATTCAGCAGTTAATGGAAGTGACCATGCCCTAATTTAGGAAAAGTAAGCTATATATTATGCTCTAGCACTTGCATTCCGGACACTTAGGACACTACCAAATAAAGAAAAGATGGATCGAAGAAAAGTCTTGTTTAAAACTCTCGCATATATATTTCTAAAGTGATGTGTTGACAGGCCAAAGTTGTATAGATTCGACCCTCACATTATTATTACTGGCTGTCCCTAAAGTGTCCCTATTGGTAGCAATCTTTCTGGAGTAGAACGAACAATGTATTGGACGTAATGCTGAAAAATTTGGATTGAATATTTAACCAATAAAATTATGACCCAAAAACTGAAATCAGATCAAATATTTTTCATTGCGCCTCAGACAATCATGGAAACAAATAGTTGCCACACTTGATTCAATATAATCAACAGTTCCCATGCTCACAGCTATGATCCGAAGTGGGTAATTCATTGTTCATTGGAAAGCAGATGTCTTGGTCTTATACATAGCCCTTCCCCTACCCCCATCAATCAATGTGGGGACCTGACGAGGGCGGGGATGCAACAACATGCCTGGGATAACATTGCCTAGGGGGAGGGGGGGGGCGCTTACAGCCAAGTCGGGCAAAGTGTGGACCAAACATTTTTTTCCATGATTGTAGCCCGGGAAGGTCTCAGCCACAACATGAACACTACTACAATGGGAACTTTATCTGGACCAAGAACAAGAGCACTGGACTTGCAAATAGGTTTTAATCAACCAAATATAGCCAAAACTTCTTTGTTTGACACTTGCCATAAAGACGTGATTATTTACTTAAGTAATATGATAAGATTTGAAATTAGTTTATAAGAAATTATCAATGACTTTGGCACATTAGATGAAGGTTCTCATACACGCTATTTGAGGTAGGACAGAGCTACTATACATGGGTGGAAAAAGAGGTCTGATTTCAGATTTTCTCCAAACCATTTTGTAGTTATATGATATCATTGATATTCTGTCAAATTATGTGAAAAAACAGTAACTTGATTACAAATGTACGGTCTCCTCCTGCTTATAAGCAAATCTCGTGCATATTTTTAAATGACGTATAATTTCAAATTATAATTGAAACATTCCAAAGTTGCCCAAACTGAGTTGTTGGTACATCAGTTGTGAATATTTCATTTTGAGGAAAATAACAATTATGAATTAGCATTTAGCATTCATCATTCTAAAACTTAAAATAAATCCCATCTTAAGTATGACAGTTTTATCCCTACTTTTCTGTTTCAACAGTTCAATTTCCAACTTGAGCTTTCTGTTCAAACAGTAAGTTCTGTCGCTTAATCAATGCATTTTCTCTTTCGATGTCAGTGAGATCTCCAACTGAAGTTGCTGTGTTTTCTGCTTTTTCGAAGGCCGGTGGCTTCACTGGGAAATGACTTGGAAGTTGATGGCACTTGTTTCTCTCTGAACGCCCCTCTGCATTCAGCCTCTTGCTGTCATCAACTGTGAAAACCAGTGAAGAAAACAATATTATTATTACTACTTTTATTCTGTAAATATTTTACAAGACAATTCAACACTGAAGTTTATTGCTGCAAATTATTGATTTAGTAGTTATTTTGTGGAAATTTTAAATTAAAACAAGATATCTCATTTGATAAAAAATGGTGAGTAAAGTTTGTCCCCCCCCCCCCCCCCCCAAAATTTTCATTTGCATTAACAAAATGCCGTAATAGCATCAGGAAAAGGGAAAGGAGAACCTGTGTAAATACAGGCCCAAAATAACTGCATTATATATTTGAAATAAAAATAAATAATCAAACCTTATATACTTACACAAATCCTCATCTGCAGGTTCAGTTTGATCCTGATCCTCGTTAGATGTTTTTCCAACTGCGGATTCTACTCCTGTCAGCCCTTTGAAACCGGGGGTATCTTCACACATGTCTAGGATTTATTGTTGTGACGGGGTTGGTTCTTTTAAATGTTTGCCTCCTCCTGTTGCCTTCTTTGATTTCTTAACATCTTGAAAACGCTCCCTGGCCTCAGATTTTAATTGGGATAATCTTGATTTCAGATCTTCCAAAGACCTTTCCACGTGTGGAAACCTTGCCCGATGCTGGTTAAATATGGATACCCACGCCTTTTTTTTGTTTGTGTTTGAATCCTTATGTTTTGCGTCAATGATATCCTTAAGTTCCTCATATTTATCTGCTAAGAAGAGGTTCTCCTCTTGAGAATATTTGATCTTCCTTTGCTGTTTGATGCTCATGTTGTTTACGCTGATATAATGATTTAATACTAAAATGAAGATATGTATAACCTCATAATATAATATAGTATAGGTTTGCTCATGTGTAGGGCCTACAGGCCTATATATACGGAAGCGTCTACAACTATATTGGCTTCATTTTGATAATGGTTCACAAGTGATCAAAGCATGTTAATGCTCTGAGATGAACATACTCAAACACAAAAGGGTAGTCATTTAATGTATTGAATTTATATTCCCCACACTGCAACCGAGGCCATTCCGCCCGAAAGCACCAATTCTGTAGACAAAAGATTGAGCTAGTTGGCAACTAGATTTTCCTAGTATGTAACTAGTGAGCAAGGTTCTTAGTAAGGTTTTATGAATTTCAATTTAGTTTCAACTCCGTAGTTGCATACGAGGGATTTTAGAAAGGCCTGAGTTGGAAGTTAAACTAGCAAGGTTTTATGAATTTGGGCCCAGGTGTTTATATTGGGTCACAAATTTAGAAGTCGTGCCCATTTTGTCTGTTGGCAATGAATCCAAGGTTTATAGTTTTACCTATATTCAGAGTAGATATTTACAAAATCTTGAGATTTTTGAAAATCGGTTGAGGATCATCACAGATGGTCCATGGAAACTTATAGAAGATGAAATTGGTTTAAGACAACCTTGATTTACACGGCGCATTCAAATAATTGGCTCTTGGCCTTTTTCAGGTAAGCCTCGAAGACCACTACTAATTTGTACATTCCATACTTTGGCATAGCTTGAAAAGCCCGGGACAAAGATTTTGATTTTATTATTATATATTGTTTTCGCCACAGTGGCATCACTTGTCACATCGTCAACAAGTTTTTAATCCCTTTGTTCGGACGTTTAAGTTTGTACCATCAATTTTTAAATTTTGGACCGTGTTTAAAAGTTTTTGACCTTCGAAAGACTGTTGGTGTGTAATCGTATTTCAAAAGGATGAGACCCTAACGATAAAATCTTTTCCCATGGAAAAACATTTTGCAACGAATACGCACTCCTCCGTGGTGTAAACAATTGATGACATTCGGCAATTATTTGTCGTAAATGTAGTCATCGTAATCAAAACTTGAGTAATAATTATCTTAGTCATAAACGTAAATCCCGGGGGATGGGGGTTTAAATGAGAGGGAATGATCAATACGATCACCCCCCCCCCCCAATGTTGACGCCCGTTCATGAGTTTTGACCAAACAACCTCATACTTTACCATAATAACATTCTATAGTAAATTTACCCGCACTTCGCGCGCATTTTGTTATAATTTCAATTACATTTAACGATTTTAGGTTCTAAATGGCAAATATTCTATGTGCTAGTAACGTATCTTGCCAGCAAACCCTGTTTCATAAATTTTCATCAACCCCCATCCCCAAAGTCAAAAAGAAATTTACGCCACTGATCTTAGTCCCTTAAAAACAATATCAGCAACAATAACACCCGTCATCTTGCACCCTAGGATCGCGAAAAGGCGATGTTCAATGCGTTGAAACAGAACAGGGTTGAGTTCGTTGAACGTTTCTTAAAACTGGGCGTGAATTTGACGAATGCAGTCCAATCCCATAGAAGCAACGGTCTAGAACAACTATACAACTCAACGATCACCAAGGTAACGCAACTCTCATATTGAAACCTCCTTTTCTATTCATTTTATCACTCCGCTTTCTACCTGTCTTTCTGCCCATCTCGCTCCTACCCTCTTTGGGGACGGGGTCTCACATGGGTATGTGCCGACCATAAGACCCTCATTTTCAAGGTGTTTTTCAGCTCCGGTGACGCCTATTTTAGGATAATTTCAGTTCCAGAGACCCTACTTTTCATGTCCAAAGCCATACGCTAACAAATTTTCTTCGAAACGCCTCAAAAATAGATGGAAATTGAGGAAATCGTGGCTCTTTTTCCGAAATTTTCGGAAAACGTAGCTCCGGGGACCCAATTTTTTAAAACCTCAAATCAGCTTCGGAGCCTCAATTTTTGAAATGCGGGCGGCACACACCTACCAAAAATGAAGGTGAGTACCCTCCCCGGGCTTTGTCACTCCTATTGTGATCTTTAATAGTTTAGTATATTATTAAAATCTTATTGATTTAAAACCGAACAATTGCATCAATACACTTGGACGGGTAATAGGAGATAATGATAATTGCAGAAAAAAGTTTAAATAACTTAATTTTTACTCTCTAACATTTAAGACCTAACCTGATTAACATATTTATCCCATCCAGAAGATCAAGTACTTCCCGAGTCTGGACGTCCTGTGTCGATGTGCTGGTATGATGCATACTGCAGGTCAACAGGTATGTTCTGGTAACGTTCAAAACTTTCATATCTGAAATGTATGAATTTCAGACAATGACTTGCATCAGACAATGACTTGAATCTTGACTGCCGGGAAATTTTTCCAAAATTTAAACTACATAAATTTTTGTTTTACTATGGCTGTCAGTATATCTTATATTATAAAATGTCCATTCTTTTTATGTAGATAACCCTAGCAGACATAGGACGAGTGATCTCCAAACTGTTGGGAGCATCGGTTTCTTCACCTTACATGAAACACGTGAGAGGATGTCTTTGTTGCTGCCAGGTACGTTTATAGAGTCAGTGTGGTAAATAACAAAAGAACAACGTTGAATTGTCCATGCTACATCAACAAACATTCCTGAAACACCCTATCCCACAAATCCCACCACACCACAGTTAGTTAGTTAAATAGTTAGTTAGTTAGTTAAACCAAAGTTTTAATTCCTGGTTTATTCCCGCTAACGGGGTGGTCGGATACACCTCACTCAGCAATGCTACTGTGTGAGGATTTATTGGAGCAAAAGATAATTGACCGGATGCCCTTCCTGACGTCAATCCACAGTTTTCGGCGGTGAGCCTAGCCTTTGGGCAACCATGCCCACCATGCAAGGCAGCACGTGCTGCATGGCTGCCATGAGCTCTCCACAGCTGACGCCCTTGTAGGTAGATATTCTTTTTCATTAGATAGAAGTATAGTGATTGCCTTAAAATCTTTTATGTCTGCCACGCTATGCAGTCATTCGAGCTTTCTTGCTGAGCAGAAGCTTCTGAAAAATTTTAGGGAATTCTCACAAACTCTTTGTGAAGTTTTTCTTTGAACTCCAAGTGTTACTGGTGGAAATGTGGAAATGTGCATCATGCACGTGTCGCCCAAGTTACTCTCAAAAATAGCAAGAGCTATTTACCTCTGCAAAATTAGAAAAATGCATTGCGGGAATCTTGCCATATAGGCCTGCAAAGGTCATGATTTTTTGTTATAGCGCTCTAATCATCTCTCAAACATTTTGTCATAAGTGGACACATTTTATGGCAATTCCTGAAGGTTTAACCTTTACATTGGTGCCATATCTGACTTGCCCCGGTATGTAATAAACTTGCGGCGTTTTCATTATAATGCATACTAGATTCAGCCCTTAGAAATGTTGACTGTTTCTGCATATCGCCCTGGTTGAAGCAGCCCACTATATAATGCTCATTAATTATGCTCGATATTTGTCATAGCCTGGGTCCCCGGCCCTCACTCGCAACTAACAATCAATGGCGGACTAAGATGGCAGTGCTACGTGCTTAAGGACTGAAGGATTTAGTCTAATATTTTCGGATCATTAAACGAAATTTCTTGTGCCTGCAACACGGATGTTTTCATCGTGAACTCCTATATTTTTGATGCACACATGATCTCGTTAATGTTTTATCAGCCTATATTCTGCTTATAGGCCTGTTCTCAAAATTGTATATATTATTTGTTTCTAAAAGAGATAATTTGTATAGGGTCAAACAGCTGTTTGACCCTAAAAATGTTCTTTAACACTTCTAACAAAATAAGTGATAATTGCGTGCCAAACTTCTATAACCATGTCTTCAAAGCAATTGCAATAATTTCTTTTTTCTTCAAAGGGCAACGAAACCATCACTGCCAAATGGCCCACGATTGAGAACCACCTATTTTTATGGGCCATTCTGACCCAGAAGTTTGAGCTGGCATACCTGATGTGGCAGCGATGTCACCAGCCCATAGCGACGGCAATTATTGGGAACGAACTGTGCTGGGGTTTGAACGACATAGCAAAACGTGCCAACAAGAAATATTCGGAACAACTTCTCGAAGAAAAACACTTGTAAGCATTGTATTCATTTGTGTTTTGATGTGCTTGTATCTTTTTCATTATAATAACGTTGATTTTACAGATTCCTAACCTTATTGTGTAAAATTAAGGCGATCTTGAGTTGGTGCAAAACATGCCGAGTTTCTTTTTGTGCTATTATATAGTAACATTTGTAATTTTAGTGACGCCACCTTTTTCTGTAAGCCGATGGACGTGCACGACGTGCACAGGAGCACAATAATTTTGAGTTCTGTGTGTACAGACCGATTCGAAAAAGAAGTTTACTCATTTTGGTCGGGGTTTAGTAACAATTCTTAAACAGCTGTGAAATGTAAGCAATTTCATTGGCTGATGCCCGGGTTCAATTCGACAATTGAACCCAGGTAGTACGCGCTGCGTATTGACGTTATTTTTAAGTTGGAAGTGCTCGCGTCATACCGCGTTTAGCTACGTTCGCGCGCCTGCCAACGTTGCGTCTCGTTGCGTATGATCGTTGCGTTCAACGGGTTGTTCGATTGTTGTCACTGGATGATGGCAGTCCATTCTTGTTGTATTTAAGCCGTAAAGTATCGCGAAATTGGGTTAAAGATGACCTTATATGTTAAAGCTGTTTAAGAATGAGAATACAGGTATGATTTGGGGAACCGGTACTCTCTTTACGACGAATTGAAACCGGCGACACCATTATTTTTGCGTGGAAGAACTCGGGCTCCGGCCTCGTTCCTATAATATATCGCCTTGGTTTCAATTCGTCGTAAAGAGAGTACCGGTTCCCAAAATCATACCTTTATTCTCTAAATCAAAAAGGAAGTCTCTGTAAAGTAATATACCATTGCAAAGAGCAGTTTCTAAAGGTCTGAATTAAAATAAAAAGTTTTTAATTTGCACATGCTAAACCCAAGTTATACTCACTTGAATAAAACCACCCATTTTTCCTGACTGTACACATCTGGGTAACTTGCATCATTTTCTATTCACGCCAAATCGATAAAGCGTGAACAAAACATATTGGTTTGCAACTTGTATTGTCAAAATGAAAGTTTGGCTTTAATACTAGTTAATATTCAAGAATAAAATTATAATTATTTTATTAAATTCATCTTTCTACTCATCAAGCAGTGTAAAATAACTATTTTTATAGCTAACGCTTTCTGCAATGTTCAAGAACTGCAAAACATGCAATGGAGCGTTTCTTCTAAGAGAAGTTTACCAAGAGCCAACAATGCTAGAGACCTGCGAGATTCAAAATTCGATATCATTTAAATTGTCAGCATTTGGAATTTTTGCTTTTGATTGATAGATTTGAGTACGAGTATAAAAGTGAAACATTCGTTTTGACAATGAAAGTTGCAAACCATTGGATGCTTTCTTCACGCAATATTGATTTGGTGTGAATATAAACTGATGTAAGTTACCCAGAAGTGGAAAATTGGTAGTTTTATTCAAATTAGTGCAACTCGGGTTTTGCAAGAGCTATGAACTATTAGTTTTCAAGGAATTCCTTGCAGATTTTTGCTAAACTACAATAAAAATGAATAAACTTCCTTTTGAATCGGCCTGTTTAATGTGTCTTTAAACATTAAAATTTAGTGCTCTTTAGGAAAGGAGCTCTAGACTAGTACTAATGCGATTATGCCTAACCCTGAAGTTATCTCTTTTGTTAAATTTAACTCAAGATTTTATGAAGAGCTCTCTCTAGGCCTTTTGAAATGGTGTGCGGAAAAAGACCGGATAGAAACACAGAAACTGTTGTGCGGCGAAGTGGCGCAGTGGCGCCCGCGTCGCAATACGCTTGCTTTGGCCGCTCTCTTTAAGCACTACGCATTTGTTGCTCATGGGTCAGCACAGGATTTGATTGACCACTGGTGGTATGGAATCTTAAAGGACGTCTGGTCTGTTAAGGTAAGAGCAGGGAGTCTATAATAATGTGAGAGGAAACTCACCCCGATTGGGTGAGGCCTCGGTCCGACTGTCCCTCATTGTTGAGGGCAGTGTTCAATTTTTAGTGGACTTGATGAGGGCTTGATAAGAGCTCCAAATTGTAACATTTACATGCTTAATGACGCTATTATAGAAGATAAAATCTAAAACTAAGATATTAAGCTATGTTTTTCTGATAGGTATTGTTTTCTCCTTTCTTTTTTCTGTTTTTAAGATGATGAAATCGCGATTTTTTGGATATAACTTTCCGTATATGTGTTGCAATCAAGAGCAATCCTGTAGGACTTTCACTAGTCTACCTAAGTTATTATCATAACCATGCTATCCTCATACTGCGCGGGGGCGCTATAACAGCAGTTCCCTGGTTGTGTACGTGTTAACTATAGGAGTTTCACAGGCCTGGTAAGAGGCGATGCAATATAATTATATTATACAACCTGTTTACCGTAGCTTTTATTCCGTAAGACTACCTGAAGCGGTAACAATATTAGGGCGGGAAATTTGTTAAAGAAAAGGCCATCAAAACTCAACCACTGATTGCTAGCCGGTTACGCCTGGTTCTTCCCGGTTGGAACCTATTTTATTACACCTCATGAATATTCATGAACAAAATCATGGTATTTCATTGGCTGAGTCCTATTACATCGATTTTCCGTAGGGAAATAGGTCTGACTATTTCCAGAGTCACAGTTCGGGGTCGGGGGTGATAGGCCCGTTGGGAGCACCTCGGGAAAATAGTGTGCCCTCTTTCCCTCCGAACCAGGTAGTATTTGTATACTATCGTTTTAAGCAATAAAGCATGGTTGAACCGCCACAAACTACCGGACAAACGGCGATTGAGTTTTCAAGCAGCCCATAAGACGTGTTGATCATGTTGATAATACTTGTGCGTGTAGTGTAGAAAGCATTGCGCGAGAATCAAAATTTCGTGTCAATCTTATTATCACTTAGAGATGTTGGATTTGCATAATGCATTAAACTTGTTCAAGTACAAATTAGTGAGAGTCTCCCATCCACCTTGATCTTGAAATGCAATGTGCTATACAGGACTCGATTCCTGATATTGTGAGAAGTTTGAAAGGAATCAAGTAACATTTTAACAAAGGTACTAAACAATTTGTATTTGTGTTAAAACATCTGAACATTGATAAATCATAAAGAACAATACGACACCGCTTCCAATAGACCTTTGCTGGGAACCTGTTCACAAGGTCTTGCAACCTACTGTTGGTTTCTTTATTTTGATTTATGTTAAACTATTTTCCTTCTTTTCTAGCAAGTGCTTCTCCTGGTACGTTTTAATAGGAAGCAAAGACCTCTCCCGAGTCAATGGCGGAGAGAAAATAACAATGCCGTGGAATTGACCATATACAGTGAACAGGTAAGGCTATGGTAAGATCTGATCAGTAATCGAGCTTTGCCATATCCCCATAGTAATAACCAGATCCAATCCCTGTTCTTATTTATCGCCTGGACTTCTGGTGCCTACTTATCAACCATTCTTTAACCATGTTAATACCGTTGTTTGTAATTATGTGGAAAGCTCACTCTACCAGCAATAAAAACTCTTACTTTAGTTGATCACATTTCGTAGTTTCAAGGGAAAACGGTGAAAACTCAGAATTGGTTATCTGAAAGTTATTGTTGATAAATGTTCCCCATATACCCGGCTACGATTTTCTTAAATAATCTGGTGATAGGCCCACGTATGATGCAGAATTGGCATACACCTACGTACAACGCAATTAACCCTGGTCTAATAGGGGTTGCAACCCTCTTAAGATTTTTCGTCAGCCGCTCCAAAAACATTCACATGATCGACCAAACGGCTTCTGTCCATTGTAGTTCCATCCTTTGCGCTTATTTTAGTAGAGAACCTACTACAACTATATGGGTGTTTCCGTAAATTAGGGTACCAACTTGTCACATTTTGAGAGAAAAAAGGACAATAGAAGAAGGATCTCAATAATTTTTTGAACAAATATATGATAATACCATTCCTCATTAAATAACAATCAAATTAGTCAAAAGTACTTTCAAAAACTTAAAAATATTGCAATAAAACTGCATATGCGAGTTACTGACATTTGCCAAATTTCGGCCCAAAAGCACCATAAATGCAGTAAGCCATTACATCGTTTGGTCAAATTGCTGTCGAAGTAATGGCTAATCTCGTTAACTAATTCTGAAAGAGCTTATTTTTCAAAACGAATATTTCGCTTTTGACTTCCTCGCGCTGTCGCTCTTGGTGGCTAAGTCAAGATGGCGCTCATGTCCTTCTTGACAACCCTTCCACTTCAAATAATAGGTGGTTTACAACAACAAACATGCACAAATAATGCAAAATATGGGAGGGGGGATAATGTTTCTTATGTCCCTCCGACTCCCAGTATGAGTCTGCAGACTCGCACACAATTATCCAAGTAAATTTGGAATACATGAATAAATGAACAGTTTTTATCGATTTACTTGCATCATCTATTTAGGCCATTGAGGAAACTGATGGTAATATGGGAGAGGCATTTGAATGTGATGATGACGATGATGGTTATGACGAGGCCAAGGACAGGACCACTTATGAGACAATTCGACAGATCCTCGCTGCCCCTGTTACCAAGTTCTATCTGCATTCGGTGAGAAATCATTTGATTTTGTAAGCAAGAAAATGAAACTAAACAGTCTGCATAGTGATTTACATGAAAGTATGTCTTTCATTTGTCTCATTGTTAAAATGAAAATATGGAAACATCGGCTTCTAGAGGCTAATATTTTTCTCAAAACAGACTAATTTTTACATATTTTTAGCAAAAATCAACCACCAAAGACCCTCCTGCATGACAGCCAATAGTAGTTTCTTTTTTTTACTGTAAGACTTTTCTCTCAGCTCCCTCCAGTCCTTTCAGTTTTTCTTTGTTTCTTTAACCGCCATTTCTCGCTCTCACACTCACTCTCGCACTCTTACTCGCCGCCCCTCCCTCTCTCATGCATGCAAATCTTTACGCTCGTGTATGCGTTTTGTTTTTCTAACATGTAAAGACGTTTAGCTGTTATGTGCAAGGCGTTTACTTGTACGTATGACAATAAATGATACTTTTGAAATTAGATAATTTGTATGTAAGAAGTGCGTTAACAGGACGATTGAAGAAAGAATTCTACGTTCTGTATACAAGTTGATTTCTCGCTTACAATCGTGGTGTCTATTTTGATCTCACGCATGCTTTATGTTTTTTACTTGCTAGATTACATATGTAATATTCCTTGGTCTGCTTACGTACATGGTTTTACTTCAATTGCCGCCCACTGTGACAGTCGTTGAATGGATTGTCTTTGTGTACATCGTGTCCCTCCTCGTTGACGAAATTCGCGAGGTAAGTAAAATAGAAAAAAAAAACACACACCACACCCCAAGTTGTGCGGGTTGCTGGGCAGTCTTTGTCAAACGCCTGAAATTCTGTTCATCAACTGGAAGAGTGTCGAGCGCCGGCAGACCAAGGTCGAACCTCGGCCTCAGGAATAATGATTTTTATCCTCTGACACAGACATTGAAACTGCTAGAGTTTCCCATGAGTAAGTCTGAATGGAAGAATACTGTACAGTCTGCCGTGGAAGCATATTGGAATGATTATGTACATACCGAGGCTTCTACTAAGAATTCGCTTAAAAATTTCAACTATGAAGACTGCCATATTGGAAGCACTCATCCACTATGGAGCACAACTGAACCAAGCACTTGGGATGTGCAGAAAGCCAATATTAATGCTAGAATCTTAACTGGTACATACACCCTACAAGCAAATAGAGCCAAGTTCAACCAATTTAAAATTGATTGCACTTACAAATTATGTGATGAAGGCAGCGAGAATAGAGAGCACTTTCTTGTTACGTGCCCAACTCTGAGCACATATAGAGCACAATTTATTGAGCAACTTAAAGATACCATTGTTGGAGAACACAGTGTTGATATATGGCGCCGTTTGGAAAGTTAACTCACTCAGGTTATTATCGACTCATCCATGCAAATACCTGGATATCCAATATTCAATACCTCGATTATTGAACCTCGAGGAATTTGTGTTACAAGTTACATACAGCCTGGTTACGCAGTCTTACCTAGTTTAAACTACAATACATACATTTACTATTCATTTGACTGCATGTGTTGCTTTATTGTCTGCCAACTGTGACTAGCGAATATATATGCTAGCTGTGACTACCAAATGTGTATGCCAACTGTGAATGCCAAATAAAGTTAGCAATTGGGCCGCTTCACTTGTCCAATGGGTAGTTTACTGTGCCACGAGCCTGCTGGAAAGGTGATGCGGGACTTATTTCTACATTTTAGATCTATAAATGTAAGAAGTCTCCCAAGAGGTTTTGACTGTCGAGTTGTATTGGCTGTAACTCCTGATCATAACCTTTAAATTGAACTTGACCAACTAAATTTCATTCAGCAAGGAGATATTTCTCAAAACAAATACATTTCCAAGCTACATTTATTTGTCACCAAAATGAACGAGTTGAATGCAATGGTTAAATTTTTTTCCAATATTGTCTCTTCTAAAATCAGGTTTTACCAAGAGGCTTAAATGAGGAGATGACATGCGCAAAGCGTCTAGTAACCTGGACGTCCTCTGGATGGAACTGGTATGACTTAAATGGGATCCTTCTTTTTCTTGTTGGCTTCACTTTGCGTTGGATTCCCGGTAAGAAGTGGTTGATAGCCGCACACTTGTGCTATTGCTTCGACAGCGTGCTGTGGTACATTCGGTTTCTGGAAGTCATGAATGCCTTTAAAGTTTTCGGGCAATACATCAAGATAGTATACAAACTGGTAAATATGAAGTCTATCTAAAATAATTGTCAATGTCCTCGTCTTGTCTTGTCCTGTTTTGTTGTGTCTTGTCTTGTCTAATCTTGTCCCGTCCTGTCTAGTAATCCAATATTAAATGTAAACTCTGTATAGTGAAAGGTGGGGCCATGCTCAAAGTTCATCCGACTTATTATGACCTCTCCTGCATTTTCATTTAATGTCTTTACTAAATTCAGTTAAAAAACCACCATTTATTATATCTCTTTATATTTCTGTATTGAATTTTATCATTATGTAATGTATTGACTGAATGAAGATGCTAATAAAACTTATTTGAAATTGAAATTGAAATATTACTTTATTATTATTAGTGTCGTCGTGTGGTGGCGGCTGCGCCGATTTTGTTGTTTTTGTATTCCAAATATTACTTAATTATTATTATAATTGATATTTTTCATTATTACGCTATCCCCTACGTTAGGGCGAAATTGGCTTTTGTTATTCACTCGGAACGCTCTTAGAGCGAAATTTCATTTCCCCTAACGTATCCCTTTGTATTGCGGTTTATTCCGTTTTGGACAACAAAGGATATGAATATTAACTTATGCAAATGAAGGATAATCCCTAGAATAACAAAGGATATGAATATTAATTTAAATAAAAAAATAACTCAATCTCATGAATAATTAAAATTTCCCCCAATTCCACTCTCAGAGTTGATATTATTAGTCTATTATCGTCGTTTTTGGCGGTGGCGGCGGTAGTTTTCGACTGTTTTTTTTTGGGGGGGGGGGGGGTGTAATCTTGCATGAAAAAAAACAAGACTTTTAGATGGAAAACAAATTAATGGATTTGAACCTAGAGGTTTGTGTAGGCCGTGTGACCCCGTGGGGTTTGTATCCGGTTCATCTCCTAGATCCTATAAATCAATATGAAAACTGATCTTTAATTTCTTCAATTACTTTCAATATTACAGACAATAGACACCTTTGCGTTCGGCAGTGTAGCCCTTCTCCTGATGTTTTCCTACGGAGTTCTTCGTGAAGGCATAATGCGCCCAAGAGAGACGTGGGAATGGGAATGCCTGCGTAACGTTTTTGCATATTCTTACTGGCAGTTGCTCGCCCTCGGTGATTTATTCATGACTAAAGATGCACGCAGTAAGTGTTTAGGAATGTTTGTGTGCATTTGCTAAAAAAAATAACGAAGTGTCCTGGGTCTCGCAAGAATTTGCCGTGAGGTATCGTGATGAGGTGTCTGCTAAATATCAATAGACACATATAGTACTCATATAGATAATTGTGTTTTTGAACAGCCTGAGAGAGGCAAGCGAGACCAAACGCCTTGTCCAGGTGCAGTTGGCTGTGGCGTCAGGACTCGAACTCCTAACTTCAAAAAAGCACTTCATCCACTGAACCATGCGTATCTTAACCTTCAATCTGAAGGTCCTAATGAGTTGGATAGACATCGTTAAACTGCAAAATGTGTAATGCGAAATTTGACTTGTGAGCAACAACTGGTCTAATTTAGCCCTTTCTACACAACTACAGTACCTCTTTTGCCTTTCTGTTCTGAATAGGTCCAATGGATTGCGGCCAGCACGACGACGATCCATGCCCACCAGGAGCTATGATTATTCCTTTCATCACTGCGGTGTATGTTCTCTTGGCCAATATTCTCCTCCTCAATATGCTGATTGCCATATACAAGTGAGTACAAAGCCTAAGCAGTATGTGAGAGGGACTTACATATGAGGTGGATGTTTTAGAAATTAAAGGAAATGTGACCACAGTAGTTTTATTGTCAGAAACTGGTCGAGCAGAGACTAAACCGACTTAATCGATTTATGTAAGCTTACCATTATAATAGAGGTCTTCCCCCTTTCGGATTAGCGGCCATCTTGCCGGGAATGGCAAAGTCCATTCCAAATTTCTGGAGACTTTCTAAATCTAAAGAACGACATGCATGTGGAATTATGTATGCATAAATGTATGGGTCACACTTTGAATAGCACAATTACTTTGAGGTCGGGTATTAAATTGATCTTAATGACGAATACTACGGGAACTAACACCTTTTGTTATAGGTTATGCATGAGTGAGGTGAAAGACCTCTATAGGCAATTACTTACCACACTAGAATTTTATAACCAGCTCTTGAAATATTTCGAAGGTGTCGTATTAGTATAAACAAGGTCTGCACTTTGAAAAAAAAAACCAACAATTTTCAGTAGATTGTTTACCTACCGCTTACGCGGAACTTTAATATAACAATTGGCAGTTGGAAAAATCAAATTCGAACAAAACTGTGCCGTAGCTTCTTTACATTTTAAAGATCTCTGAATCGTGACATATGACGAATCGGCCAATTACATTTTTTCGATTCCTTTTCTTGCGTTTTCAGAATTCAAATGATACCCAAAATTTCTAATGGAATGCATGGAACAATTTGGGTCATCAGATCATTGCATCCTTATACTGATAAAGACATGGAGAAGTGTTGTTGCAAGAAATGTTGCTGGCTAACACTGTGGCACGTTAACAGCACTCAATCATTGACCTGTATGAATTCTCGTCCAAAATTTTTTTTCACTTACACACCGTGTGGCTTCTTGCAAGCACTGCCTATACCGCGGCCGAAACCATGGCGATTGACACATGGAGGCTATCCCGGTACGATTGCCGTAAATTTCATGAACGGGCCGTGGTACCGCATCCGTTTCACGTTGGAAAACATCTGGACGTTTGCTGTTGAACCTTTACCACTAGTATGCTGTAAAGGGGAACAGCCATGCACGTAAGTACAAGTTCTTGAGATGGGACTGGAACACAAGAGGGTGGGTTTTTTCGGTTCGAATTCCGTCAATTGCACACAAGACATAAGGTGCGAGTTCAAACATCAACCACGCTTGTTTGACGATTACGGCTGGTTCTTTCCGTTGAACCTGTTTCTATGTTTTTTACAAGAAGCAGAGCTCAATCACCATGGACCACCTGTTGGCCGGCGGTTGAGTTTGAATCACCCTTATGAGTTGTTGGTCGATAGTTCCAAACCTTAAATAAGATTCGATTATTCAGCAAAAAGACAATGATACAATAGTTCCACACCCCAAAACTATTAGATGAATAAAAGAATTGTGTTTTACCTATCTAATATCGTGTCGTATGGGAGGCACGTCCATACCGTTAAAATCGCGTATAAGCAACGGTGCCTATAATAGGACAATTTCGGAAAGCCCGGACAAGAGAGAAATATTTGCCTAGCTGCCACTTAGTAAGGCTGCAGAGGAGCAAACTAATTCGCTGTGGTTAATTATGACGCCAAATCGCTAGTTGTGTACTATTTGCAAACTATTCCTGCAAATCACTGCCCTGAACCCACGAGCATCAAAGGCTTAGCTTTGTAACAGCTGTTTACAGCTAAGGCCTTAATTCGTAAAGAGGTGCCACGTAATAGGATCATTTCCCAGCACATCGGGGTCTAAATATACCACAGGGCAAAGGAAACCATAGGCAATGATTTTTTTTAATTCCTTAGTGATTTGTTTGCGACCGATTACTGGGCCAACGAATTCCATTATGGAACAATCTACATGATTATCTTTAGTCATGGACATAAGTCAAAGACCCTATCACGTTGCCGCTTTGTTTATTAAAACTCACCATGATCCAATTACAGCTTGACGGTAATGGGCGATAATCAACCTCTCACCAGCAGGAGAGCTGTCAAGCCACCACTAAACACGTATGAGGATTCGTGCCCGAAATCATGATCCAAATGAAATCAAATCAAATTATTTCATCTCAACATAAAATATACGATCAAATACCAAAATAAGAATACATGATTAAACCATAATGGTGAAATGACATTGAGGACACTTTTAAACGCATAGCGTGGGATTGCAGTGCCTTAGAAACTATAGGTTACAGTAGAGACTACAGAAATGGTGGACTTCGAACATTCTCAAGGAATTGTACTTAATATATGTAAATGCAAAAAAAAATAAATAAAATGTAGAAAGTGCCCGAAATCACGATCCAAATCAAAAGATAATAAATATACATCACATGCTATTTGCACACGAATGGACCGGATCTTTCAAACATGTCCAATAAATACATCATTTGTTTAGCCACAAAGCCTTGTATTAGCTTATGAAAATAGAGGATTCGGCTGTTTTCTTTCGATAAGAAGTTCAATGTTTTCTAAACTTTCGCAAAATCGCCAACATCAGCTGTCGGTCAGAATGACCCCAGAGCTCCCTGACCAACATATATTTTGCTGGAAATAGTTATCTTGCATTGCAGTGGTACAAGAGTGATGGTGTTTGAACAGATTACCTGAAAGTTCCAGTCAGGCGGCCATTGAAGTTTTCCAGACAATTGCCTGGTAAATGAGAGTAACATGGGTAATCGGATTACTAAATTGAGCACAATCTTCTTTTAGAAATCAGTAGAGTCATCAATCTAAAAACACCTTTTCCACATTCAGGTTTCTTGATGAGTACACCGGGACAACCTGGGTCATTGGGAAATTTTCCACCCTTTAACATGATTACTCGGTCGGACTCCTGCGAAAAGACCTTCGGGTTAAAGACTTACTTTGGATTTGGATACTGAAGTGGTTCCTGGGCATTTTCTTGGTCTGAGATTCCGCACAAAAGAGGAAAAAGTATAGTTGTGGGGTCGTCCACAGTCGGCGGAAAAGCTACTCCCATGATAGTTCCGAACGGAGAGTCCAATCAACCGATTATGTGTGAGAGATAATAGTGTTCTATTCCTAAGCTTTTATTGCCAAACTTTACACCGTGCTGCTTTACTCTTTTGAATGCATTTGTCATATCAATGTTAATTGATCAATTCCACAAAAAACAAAAGACAGAAAAAAGTTCCCCAAAATACCATTACTATATCACAGCGCCCGTAAACAGGGGGGGGGGGGGGGAGTTGGGTCGAGAAAAAGGGGAAGAAAAAGCGTCCACTTTTTGCTGAAGGATTTTTGATTAAAAGTCCAAAAATTTAGCGACATTTTGACCACCAAGTCCAACTTTAGGTAAAAAAATGTTCAAAAAGTCCAAAAAAAGGACCATTCCTTAGGGGTTCGTCCCACTGTACCCAAATCAGGGCACTTTTCGGAAAAAAGGTCCATTTTTAAAAAAAAAAAAAAAAAAAAAAAAAAAAAAAAATACCTGTGTTACGGCCCTGTCTAATCACATGGCATCATATAAATAACAGATTAAAAATCCATTTTTTTTCGGAAATATGTGAAACTTTGTTATTGTTTCATTAAAATAAGAAAAGATTAGAAAATTAAGAAAAAATGTTTAATTGAAGGAATATTCTATTTCTCAAAGAAATAAATGACATCTTTCCTTTCCATATTAAAAAAAAGGATAAAAAACATAAACGACCGTTATAACCAAAACAAGCTCTCAAAAAAAGCATATGGAAATAAGACAGAAAAGAGACAGACATCCACAACTTGTTTTGGAAAATTAATTCATACAATATCTTTGTGTTACAGTTCCTACTAAACACCGTGCATTGGAATTTGCCTTGTGGACTCAACGTTTATTTTTACTCTAACCAGGAATTGATCATCGGAATCATTTTGGTTTAATTAAATCGTGTGATGGTTCAATCAGGATTACATTATTGGTGATACAAGATGAATAGGATTATAACGTCGTCAGTGAATTCCATGAAGTTTCACAACAAAACAACCGTACAGAAAACCTGTGAAACTTCAATTATCAATCGTTAATTGAGCACACAAAAGTCAGTATGTCGGTTCATCTCGCGGTAGTTTTAACACGTGCACAAGAAAGGGCAAGCGATTCAGCTAGTAACATAACCATGAATTCCAGAAATGACCTCGAAGGACAAAGCTGGCCAATTAATGACTTTGGTATTTCTCTCATGGGGTAAGAAAGATTTTAGGTAAATAATGAAGGCGAAATGGGTATTTCATGGGATCTACTACAGTGACTGGCATGTGATAACAACGTTAGCACGAAGAGCGTGCCAAAACCGACCTTTTTAGTTAGAGTTGGCGCTAATCATTTTTTTTTCCACTCTTGTCCGGATTTCGACATCGTCCTTATTATAGGCACCGGTGCTTGTATACGCGATGTTACGGTATTTTGAGTACGTGAATGCCTGCTCCAGCCAGTAAGTACCCCACTATGGTAAAAAATATTGGACTGTCCCATCCAATATGAAAAGATAGTGGATAGGCAGCAGAACAAGGAAACCCTATATTTATGCCATCAGAGTATTAATGCCCTAACCCAAATCATGCAGTGATACGAATGGGGAAGCAACTAATCAGGACAAATGAGGATATATAGGTTACGGACACTAAACACAAACGCGTAATTGAATGGCGATACATATTTCAAACAATGCGTTTTTTCCTTTTCGGCACCACACTTTCAGTTGCAAAAATTAAATTATGGAATTCCAGCCTACAGACTTATCCCCTTCACTTTTAAGCTACTTCCTGAAAATTCCAAACATCTTTGACTCTTTCGGAGAAATCACTGATAGTGGTCTTTAACTGTCTGTAAAATCTAATTGATGGCTTCTACACTCTGTGCAATCTTTTCATTAATGTACAAATTACTGTATCCGCATCAATCATCCGGAAGCATAAATATTGCTTACCACATGTAAGCTGATGATGTACAGCTCTTTTTGACATTTGATCCTAAGGATTAATGGGTGATGCCACACAGCCTGTCAAAGACTCTCTCTCTTTGTCTGGATGAAATCAGTGAGTGGATGCGCCGCTGTACAAACTCAAGTGAATGAGACACGACAGAAATTTTTCATCGCATGTTCCTCCTATTAAACAATCGCCTCAAAGATATTACCACCCCAGGTCGGGACATGGATGTTGCCCCAAGAGGAGCACCAAACAAACACATCTGGTGGTTCAGAATTCCAATTGTGGAAATGTTAACACAGACTTTTGGATCAAAAACTTCGAATACACAGCTTGAAGTATTGCATGACCAGGGCATAAAAGTCATCTTCAGGCTGGTAACTTTCACCTTCGCAATTATTTACCCGATCCGCCGCTTTATCACATTTAAAAGTTGTCATCATCTCGTCCGTTCACAGATTTTATCTCGCATTGACTATGCCAATTCACTGTTGTAATGGAATGTCGCCAGAGAGCGAGAAACTTCAATGTGCAGAATAGAGCAGCCAGGATGGTGTATCAGATCTTATAGGACACCATTCCCACAACACCACTCCTTAAGAGCTCCATTGGCTACCATTTAGTGAGCGCGTTGTCTTTTAAGCTTATGCTTCTTCTTACAAGGGCATTTCCGTCTTACTTGTCCGAATACCACGAATACCTCTCTTTGTAAATTCCTGGCAGGCCAGGATGGCGTTCTGCAGATGACAAGTCGCTCCTCACTGTTCCCGGCACAAAAAGGTCAGTGGGTGACAGGGCTGTCAGCAATGCGCCCCTAGCCTATGGACTCTTTGCCTATCTCTGTTCGCCACTCCCAGTCCATTGTTACTTTTAAGAAACTCTAAAATTCCATCTATTTCCTAAAAGTTGATTGTGTGCTTATAATGTGTTTTTTTTGTTATTGCCCCTCACTGATATTTATTAGCAGGGCGTTTTCTTTTTTTTATTTTATCTTTGATGTTAGTACTTATCTATAGTAATACAACAGGTAATGACAAGCATGACCTGTGCTAGGCTAAATATGCTCCTATTGTAAAGCGCTTTTGACCTTGTTTTGAGAATGCGCTAATCTCAAATGCCCGTTTGTATGGTATGTATTGTAAACGATATTTTTTTTATATCTTAACAAGCGACTGACGATGGTGAATACGAGAAGATACGACATTTTCGAGTTCGAAAATTCTGCAGAATCAGTACATCCAGGCCAGGAAAGAACAATACCATGCCTAAAAGGTCGTCCTATGACCTGTGAATCAGGTCTCTGGATTTCAAAAGCTGATCAAAACAAAACCAACTCACTTGGACATTTGTCCTCTAAAATGGTTGAACCAAGTAAAGTTCCAGAAAAAAGACTTTGTTTCATCAGACCCGCGTGCCATCGCAGGACTGGCATTCAAATCTGTCGCGTCTCTTGGATTACAAACAAACAACCCCCCCCCCTCAAAAATAAAAAAAAATCGGAAACAAAGTTGAAAAAGCGAGAAAAATCTTCAGCAATTGAAAACAAAATTTGACGCAAAGCGAAGGTGGAGATAAAACTGCATGAAAAAAATTGCATGCACACAGCTGTCAAATAGCTTTTTTGCCACAATTGAAGGCAAACCTTGTTTAAAGCCGATGGGCTTTTTCATTATTCCGCTATCCCCTACGTTGGGCGAAATTGGCTTTTGATATTCACTCGGAACGCTCTTAGAGCGAAATTTCATTTCCCCTAACGTATCCATTGTATTGCGTTTATTCCGTGTGGACAACAAAGGATATTAATATAATTTATGCAATGAAGGATAATCCCTAAATAACAAAGGATATGAATATTAATTTAAATAAAAAAAACACTCATCTCATGATAATTAAAATTTCCCCATTCCACTCTCATTTGGATATATTATTATTATTAGCATCGTCGTTTTTGGCGGTGGCGCGGTAGTTTTTCGACTGTTTGTTTTTTTGGGGGGGGGGGTGTAAATCTTGCATGAAAAAAAACAAGACTTTTAGATGGAAAACAAATTAATGGATTTGAACCTAGAGGTTTGTGTATGCCGTGTGACCCCGTGGGGTTTGTATCCGGTTCATCTCCTAGATCCTATAAATCAGTATGAAAACTGATCTTTAAATTTCTTCAGTACTTTGCAATATTACCGACAATAGACACCTTTGCGTTCGGCAGGGTAGCCTTCTCCTAATGTTTTTCCTACGGAGTTCTTCGTGAGGCATAATGCGCCCAGAGAGACGTGGAATGGATGCCTGCGTACGTTTTTGGCATATTCTACTGGCAGTTGCTCGCCCTCGGTGATTTCTTCATGACTAACGATGCACGCAGTAAGTGGTTTTAGGAATGTTTTGTGTGCATTTGCTAAGAAAAATAACGAAGTGTCCCTGGGGCTCGCAAGAATTTGCCGTGAGGTATCGTGAGGAGGTCTGCTAAAATTATCAATAGACACATATAGTACTCATATAGATAATTGTTTTTTGAACAGCCTGAGAGAGGCAAGCGATACCACACGCCTTGTCCAGGTGCAGTTGGCTGTGGCGTCAGGACTTGAACTCCTAACTTATAAAGCACTTCATGCACTGAACCATGCGTACCTTAACCTTCAATCTGAGGCCTAATGAGTGTGGATATACTTCGTTAAAACTGCAAAATGTTTAATGCGAAATTTGACTTGTGAGCAACAACTTGTCTAATTTAGCCCTTTCTACACAACTACAGTATCTCTTTGCCCCTTATCCTGTTCTGAAGTCCAATGGATTGCGGCCAGCATGCAGGACGATCCATGCCCCCGGAGCCCTGCTTATCCTTTCAATCACTGCGGTGTAATGTTCTCTTGGCCAAGATTTCTCCTCAATATGCTGATTGCCATATACAAGTGAGTACAAAGCCTAAGCAGTATGTGAGAGTACTTACATCATGAGGCGAATGTTTTATGACAATTAATGTGAATGTTGACCACAGTAGTTTATTGTCAGAAACTGTCGACAGAGACTAACCGAACTAATCGATTTATTAAGCTTACCATTATAATAGAGGTCTTCCCCCTTTCGGATTAGCGGCCAGCTTGCCGGTAATGGCAAAGTCATTCCCAAATTTCTGGAACTTTCTAATCTAAAGAACGACATGATGTGGACTTATGTATGGCAGAAATGTATGGGTCACACTTTGATGCAACAATTACTTTCAGGTCGGGTATTAAATTGCTCTTAAGGACGAATACTACGGGAACTAACCCTTTTTGTTATAGGTTATGCATGAGTGAGGTGAAAGAACCTCTATAAGGCAATTAACTTACCACACTAGAATTTTATAACCAGCTCTTGAAATATTTCGAAGGTCGTATTAGTATAAAGAGGTCTGCCTTGGGAAAAAACCCAACATTTTCAGCCTAGTATTGCTTTCCCGCTTCCGCGGACATTAATATAACCATTGGCAGTTGGAAAAATCAAATTCGAACATAACTCTGGCGTAGCTTGTTTACATTTTAAAGAGACATGAGGAGATTTCCAGAAAGAAACGCCCCCAATTTTTGCTCGAAACCCCGGTTTTTACATTTTTGAATGCTTACCAATGTATTAGATCACACCTGAAGTGAATAAGCCGAATACGCCGTCTTTATGTCATTAGATGATGATTTAAGGACTTTCTGTCGTGCACGACCGAAAGTCAAAGCACGGTTTTCTATGGGGAACGATACGATAGCGGCAAGTTCAAAAACAAGGTTTGTGTTTTCTTTTGGGGGCACTGTTTGTCCAATAACCTCTGAACTGTTCTCGGTAGGTGGTCTACACACCAATCCAGTAAATTTGAGAGAAATTCCCGTATCCTAAAAATCTCCTCCTGTCACTTTAAAGATGATTCTCGGAATAGTGACATAAGACGAATCGGCCAATTATATTTTTCGATTTCTGTTCAGCATTTCAGAAGTCCAAATACAAATTCTTCTCATGAATGGAACAATTTCGGGTCAATCAATCCTGCAAGCCTATCACTATGAGGCAATGAAGTTATCCCAGAAAAAAAAATAACATGGAGATATTGGTCCAATATAGGCCCAATATTTTACTCATATCGGACCAGTATTGGCTACATTTATCGGTCCAATATTATTTGTCCATCTGCCCAAAATTGGACCAATCTTGGGCCCGGGCCAATGTTGGCACATATTGGGCCAAATCTTGGTAATAGATATGAACCAATATTGGAATATATCAATTTTTTTTATTTGCAAAATTAAATATATTTCACCCTGCTTTATTTAAATAATTAATTAAATAATTAGAGCTATTCAAATGTTTATTTGTTTTATTGAAATTGGTATTTTATTAGTTAATATTTCTGAAATATTGTTTTCTGCATCAAAACAATAGTTTCTCACCCTGCTATTTTTTAGGCAAACAATTAGCCTTCAGCCAATATTGGGCCAACGTTCTCCAATAATTGCTCTATATTGGCTGTGTCGATTGCCAATATGATGCCGCAACCTATTATACCAATTAAAGGACAAAAAAAAAAAAAATGCGATATGAGCCGATATCACCTGCCAATGGAAAACCAATTAGTGGCCCATATACGTTAGCCACGTGGTGCCGATGCCAAGATTACCGATGGGAACCATTGTTGGGCTAATATATGTGTGCTATCTGGGATATATCAACTCATATGGCACAGTTCAATGCTTTTCCTCACCATTTTATTTTGAAACCCCCCTCTGGTTTTTGTGTATGATATATGTACATCGAATACACAATGTCATTCATATCATCATGTATAAGTACCACCACTGAACTGTGTCCTTGGTGGATGAGCATATTGTAACGCATAGTGTAGACTGATAAATACCTAGAGAAAGTCCTGTTACAAGATGTTGGCTCAATTGCTGGTACACTGTGGCACGGTTTTCAGCACTCCATCATTTATACCTGTAAGGAATTGTCTCGTCAAAAAACTGTTTTTCACTCACACATCATGACGTCTGCAGGCAAGCTATCCGCGCGACCATGGCGATTGACACATGGAGACTATCCCGTTATCGTTTGACAGTGCATTTCATGGAGCGGCCGTGGTTACCGCATCCGTTCACGTTGTTGGAAAACATCTGGACGTTTGCTGTTGACCTTTACCACTTAGTATGCTTTAAAGGTAACAGCCATCACGTAAGAAATGTTTGAGATGGATCTGCAACCAAGATGTGTAGGTTCGAATTCCGTCCAATTGGCACAATACATAAGGTGCGAGTTCAACCTCACCATCGCTTTGTTTTGACGATTCGCGGCTGGTCGTTCCGGTTTGAACCGTTTTTCTAATGTTTTTACAATGACGCAGAGCTCAATCACCATCGACCAACACCTGTTGGCCGGCGGTTGAGTTTGAAATCACCCTTATGAGTTGTTGGTCGATAGTTTCCACACCTTACATAAGATTCGATTTATTCAGGCAAAAGACAATGATACAAATATTTCCGCAACCACACTGAATAATATTAGAGAATAAAAGACTTGTTGTTTTACCTTCTAATATCGTGTCGTATTTGATGGGCAGTCCAATAACCGAAATCGCGTTAATACAAACCCGGTGGTGCCCCCCACCCTAATAGGACAATTTCGGAAAGCCGGACAAGAGAACTCTTTACTTCGCAAAAAAAAAAAAAAAAAAAAAACGGGGGACCCCTCGTATATATTCTGCAGATTAGCAACCTTCGCTGGTGTAATATGACCGCCAAATCGCTCGTTGGTTACTATTTGGCAACTCATTCCTGGCAAATCCCTGCCCTAACCACGAGCAATCCAATGGCACTAGCTTTGTAACAGCTGTTTTCAGCCACGGCCTATTAATCGTAAGAGTGCCACTAATAGGATTTGTTTCCTCAGCAATCGGTCTAACCATACCACAGGGCAAAGGACACATTATGCAATGATTTTTTTTTTTAATTTCTTTGTAAAAAAACAAACCCCCCTACACCCTCTTTTTTTTTTTTTTTTTTAAGATTTTATTAAAAAATAAGGTTCTATATATATAGGCAAAACGTTACGTACTTTAGAAATCATCGTCTCGCATTTTTTTGCCTACCACCAAGTAACAATAGAGTACAACATATACAGCAATGTCTGCCTCGCTCTTCTTCCACCATACTGTGGGTGTCGCGTTGCATATACACTAATCTTTTCGTGGATACAAATTGATGTATTTTTAGAGGTGGCCAGGTGTATAAATAGTGTACCTGGATCATAGTGCTCAGATACTCTTTCCTCATAATGCAATCGCGCCTTGTGAAAAGATGTTATTCATTGAGGCGGTTTAGTTAAATCAAACGACTGACGGTCATTTCATTCGTTGTGTGGCCATGGTATGAAAATTTACCACCCATGCACCCAACATCCACCAACTTGATTTTTGCCGTATTGTTTTGTAAGAACGTTACCCTCCAGAACGGCAAATTTTACTTACTTAATGAATCTTTATCCTTTTTTTAGCTTTATATTATGAAAAGTTGTACTTTTATGAACATATGGTGAAAAAGGAAGAAAACGGTGAAAAACACGCAAACAATGACTCTTTCCCTAAAATGATTGCCAACCTACGTTGTCAGCACGGCTGGCATTAGCAGAGGAAACCATGAATGCCAATATCCCCGACATAAAATGTTTAATACCCTCCTGGCCAATAATAACGCCCACATTCCAATGTCCATTGCTGTTTTTAGAGTTAATTGGTTCAGTTCTCTACACACTGCAGCATTATTTGCGGCTATTGTCCTGTTCTTTGAACCGACCATATCTCTCTCCTTGCACCTCCAGATTTTTTTCTCTGCTCCCTCTTGATTGCCATCTTCCTAGGAACCCTACATTGAGGGAAAACGTTCAACCATTCACGATGAACGATGGACCTTTACCAAGATCAGTTCTGTAGAATATGCCATTGTAGGACCACGCACCAATGCCATTATTTGAAATTTAAAGTGTGCTTTTAACCGAAATTCATATTTGCATTATGATGTTAGACGGGTGAGTGGATTTATGTCACTTCATTCTGAAGAAACAAATTATGCATAGTTCCCGGTTCTTTTTAGGCATTACATGTGAAAAAGTTAATTCCACTGAGGACTCGCGGTGCTAAATCCATAAGAAATGCAATGTACATGTCTCTCTCTGTCTATTGCTAGCTGTGGACAAAGTAGGTTGTCATCATTTGTAGGGAAATAGTTATTGTTTCGTTATTTTTTCACCTTTTTCTGTCTTGTTTTCACCATAGTTCAAAAACCGTACATATTTCAGTAATATAATCTAAAACGAAGATAGATTGATTAGTAAGCAGAAATGGCCGTTTCTGGACGGTAACGTTTCTTTCTGAGACACCCTGTACTGATAAACCAGAATGGTGAATGACATGAGGACACTGCTAAACGCATAGCGTGGAATTGGTGCCCTATAACCTGTCGGTTAGCAGTAGTTGACTAGCAGATAGGGTTGACTTTGACATTCTCCAGAATTTGTACTTAATATTATGTAAATGCAAAAAAAAATAAAAAAAATGTAGTAAAGTGCCCCAACTCACGATTCAAATCAAAGATTAATAATAATACTCCACCATGCTAGATTTCACATGAATGGGACCGGATCTTTTCAAACTCAGTCCAAAATAAATACCTCCGTTGTTTTATAGCCACAAAGCCTTGTATTAGTTACTGAAATAGATGAGAATTGGCTGTTTTCTTTCGAGAACAAGTCAATGTTTTGTCTAAACTTTCGGCAAAAATCGCCAACATCATCTAGCGGTCATAATGACCCCAGAGTTCCGCCAACATATATTTTTGCTTGGAATAGTTAGTCTTGCTTGAGTGGTTCAAGCGTGAGGTGTTTGAACCTATTACCTGAAAGGTCCATTCAATGCGGCCTTGAAGTTTTCCAAACATTGCCTGGTAAATGACGAGTACCCATGGGAATCCGCTTACTCAATTGAGCAATCTTCTTTTAGAAATCATAGAGTCAATCAATCTAAACAATTTTCACTTCAGTGGTTTTCTTGATAGTACCCGGGACACGGGGTCATTGTGGAAATTTCTCCCTTTCACATGATTACCTCAGTACGACTCTGCGAAGAATCGGGTCAAAGACTTACTTTGGATTTGGATTCCTGAGTGGTGTGCTTTTTCTGTCTGAGATTTCCGCACAAAAAAAGTATATTTGGGGTTCGTCCACAGTCGCGAAAGCGTACTCACATGATAGTCCCGAACGGAAGAGTCAACTCAACCGATTATGTGGGAGCGATACATATTTTTCTATTCCTAAGCTTTTTATTGCAAACTTTACACCGTGTTCTTTAGCTCTGTGATGCAATTTTCATATCAATGTACTTATCATATTCCAAAACAAAAGACGAAAAAAAAAAAAGTCCGCAAAATCCCCATATATAACCATGCCCGTAACACACGGGGGGGGGGGGGGTGTTCGAGAAAAATGGTCAAAAGTCCCACATTTTTACTGACGATTTTGATAAAAAGTCCAAAATGTTCCAAACACAAAGGTCCAAAGAAGGTCCATTTTAGGGGTTAGGTCCCCTTTACCCCCAAAAGGTCCACTTTCGGAAAAAGGGTCCACTTTTTAAGTCCCGCCCTCCCCCAAAACATCTGTGTACGGCCCTGTATAATCACATGGAATAATATAGATAACAGATTAACAATCTCATTTTTTTCGAAATAAGTTTAAACTTGTTATTGTTTCATAGAAAATTGAAGAAAATTATAAAAGAAAAAAGAAATTAAGAAAGTTTCTATTCCTCAAAGAAATAAACTGACAATCTTTCCTTTTCCATATTAAAAAAAAAGAGAGATCAAAATACCTAAAACGAAGTTCTAAATCAAACAGCTTCTCAAAAAAGCATCATGGAATAAGACAGAAAGAGACAGACATCCACATTTGTTTTGAAAATAATCTACTAATGCTTTGTGTTAAAATTTCTACCTCAACACCGTGCATGAAATTGCCTTGTGGACTTCAACGTTTATTTTTTACCTTACCAGGAATTTGTCGACTCATTTGGTTAATCTGTTGATGGTTCAATCAGCATTATCTGGTGATACAAACAAGATGAATAGAGTTATAACATCGTCAGTGAATGCACATGTAAGTTCTCACAACAAAACACGTACAGCAAACCTGAAACTTCAATTATCAATCGTTAACAAAAATCAGTATGTTCCGTTCTCTCTGCGGTACACTGCACCAGAAATGGCAATCTATGCAGCTATGTAACATACCATTGAATTCCAGAAATCTCGAATGACACAGGTGGCATATTAAGACCTGGTATTTCTCCCATGCCTTGGGGTAAGAAAAGATTTAGGTAAATCATTAAGGACAATGTATCTCATGGGATCTACTACAGTGGATAACCACGTCGCACGAAGAGCGTGCCAAAACCGACCTTATTGCTAGAGGGCGCAATTTTTTGACTCTGTCCGGATTTCGCCATCGTCCTTTATAGGCACCGGTGTTGAAAGGAGATATGGTCCGGCAGGAACCACAGTCCGGGCTCCATAGACGACACGGAATAAAGCGTGAACTATAGTAGATTAACCCATCTTGTCACCAGAGAAAGTTTTGGACAGCGTCGATTAGTTTGGAGAGGAGGCAGAATATGCGGCCCGATTCACCTGTTTCATGAACAACAAGTAATCTTGCCTTTTATTTACCATCATCTTTTAATAGAGAGTACAAAGACTTTTTGTTTCCTTCGTATCCAAACTATCGACGCTCTAAATTTCAATACCTTCAACTGTACCTTGTGCCAATTGAATCCATTTAGCAATGCGATTACTCAAGAATGGTTTTGAGAGTTAGAATTTGAATGGTTTCATTGAGCAGAATTGATTTTTCTTCTTCGGACTGAATGTCTCAATCTGTGTTCACTAGTATAGTATAGCGTGGAATTTTAAATTTCCACACACTTGGCACATCCCCTCCTTCAATTCTTATCCTTTGGAAAAGTACTAGAGGTGACACGATGGGTTGCATCTACTTAATGTTTACGTGAAGAAGTAAACTGAATCGATTGCCCTATTGTTCACCAATTGTTCCCGGACTGTGAGCCCCGGCGGACCATATCTCCTTCCACAACGGTGCTTGTATACGCATTTTACGGTATTTTGGTAGTGAATGCTGCTCAGCCAGTAAGTACCCACTATGGTAAAAAATATTGGACTGGCCATCCAGATATGAAAGATTTGATAGGCCGAACAAGAAACCCTATCTTTTATTGTCATTCAGAGTATGAGTATCCTAACACCCCTGCAAGTGATAAGACAGAGAACAACCTAATAAGGACAAATAGATTATAGGTCCGGACACTTCACACGCTTAACTTTAATGGCGATACCTACTTTCAAACACTGCTGTTTGAAAAAGATTCTTTTCTGACACACGTTCAGTTTTTGCAAAATATAACTTATGAATCAGCCTCACAACGTGATCCTTCCACTTTTAGCTACTCTGAACATTCCAATATCTTTGACCTCTTTCGGGAATCAGATGAAAAGGGGAGAAAACACCTACTCACCCCTATCCCTTCGTTCTTTTCATTTCCCTGTTCTTTCACCCTCCTCCTTTCTTTCCTCTTGTCCTTCTCCCGTTTCTTTTCCTCTTCTCTCCCATCTCCTTTTTTCCTCTACTTCCCTCTCCTCTCCCCTTTATCCCCCCTCCCCTCTAAAGACATTTTAGAGTTCGAAAATTACTGCAGAATCAAGTACATCCAGGCCAGGAAAAGAACAATGACCATGCCTAAAATTTCGTCCTATGAACCTGTAGAATCAGGTCTCTGGATTTCAAAAGCTGATCAAAAACAAAACAACCTTCCTGGCATTTGTGCATAAAATGGTTGAACCAAGTAAAGTCCAAGAAAAAGACTTTGTTTCAGACACGCGTGCCATGCGCAGTACTTGCATGCGAAACTTTCCGTTTTGGGATACAACAACAAGCCCCCCCCCGCAAAATTAAAAAAATGAAAAAAAAGTTAAAAAAACGAGCAAAATCTTCAGAAATTGAAACAAAATGTGGGCCGCAAGCGAAAGGTGGGACAAAAACTGCATTGAAAAAAAATTGCCTTGCACACATCTTTCTAATAGCTTTTTGGCCCAAAGTGAAGGCAAACCTTGTTTAGAGACCGATGGCTTTCTCATATTTACCGTCTTTATTGATGGGCAAACGTCTCGAACTCGTCCACGACTATCCACATATCCATGTCTAGAGAGGTGCGTGTGATTTATTTAATAGTAATTGGTGACTCAAAATGATTAATCGTAAATCGTCAATTCAATGATATTTATAGTACTCAATAGTGTAATCGGCCTTAATTAGGCTGAAATTGTTCAAAAATACACCTATTTCATTTTGAGACATGTTAACAACACAAGCGCATATTAGGTTACGGAAATGGTTAAAAATAGTAACAATTACAAATTACAAAACATATTTAAAATGTAAATTTTTATTTATTGGTTAATTTTATTCTAATTATTTGTGAACCTTTACTAAAACCCAGCCGCAGAAAGATGTGGTTTGAGTGTGTAAAAAAAATAAGAGTTGTAATATACTGTTTCAAACATTTTGGAGGTATTTCCAATTAAAATACACTGATCCTGATACTTAAATATTATATTTAATGAAATTCATGTACCCGGTTATTTAATTTTTATTGATTAGATACAGGAAATGATTTTTAGTGTAATTGAACTTCACTGGACTGATGGCCCCCCGTGGGTTTTCACTATGGTGCCCATACAGGATTGTGTCTCACAAACAACACTAGAAAACGATTTGTGAAATACACACGTTGACAAATACGGGGAGTAAAAATCAACGGAGACAAGATAAGGGGCGGAAGCATGCTTGAGGGTGAAGGTAAATAAGGATCTGATGTTGTATGGCTTCGGGCATGTTCTTTTTTGTATATGTTGTTTTTTTTTTTCTTTTTTTTGTTTTTTGTTCAAATTTTTTTCTTTGATCCAGTCATTTTGGAAAACATAGTATAGTCTAATAACAGGTTATTTGACTAACATAAGGATTTCCAAAAAGGATAGTTTGTACTATCTGCACCCTACTGTTTGGAGTTATAAGCTAAAAAACAGAAAAATCATAAACGATTATTTTCAGTTGTACAGGGTCAAAGTTGCTCAGGTTGGATAAAAAACTGGTGCAACTGTTGCCGTATCATCATAGGAGTAAATAAGGAATAGTTTCGAATGTCCTCTAAATCTTGCACGTTAACAAATCGGGAAAAACTCAACCCCGTTTAAATTCAATGGGATCCCGACCTTGAAGGCCCCTTGCATGGGCAAAAGTTTCATATTATGTACCCTTTGAAGATCTACATGTACAAATTTAGTTTGGGTTTAGTGTAATGACATAATTAAAATAATTCTTGCTATAAAGAAATAACTAGAGCACTGAATCCAACACACTGCAAAATTGGGTGGTTTACACTTAAACACCATGGGTGTTAATTTTAACCTCTCTCCTGGATCAATAGGGGACTGCCCCAGTGGTGCTAGATGCACCATTTCGGTGTTTAAATACCGACCATGTTAGTGTATATTAGACAATTTTGGTGTAGATGACACTGCTTGGTGTTAATTTTACACCACAGTCGGTGTTAATTATTTTTTAACACTGCTGGGTACCAAATTGGCACTACTGGTGTAATTTAACACTCTCCTGGAATCAATTCGTGACCACTCCCTCTGGTGTTAATTAACACCAAACTTGGTGTTAACATTTATATTTGTAACGTGTGATATTTTAGTAGAAAATGTTTGATTTTGTTATTTTTTGTTTCTATTGTAACTGTTGCCTCTAACAAATCATAATAGATCACAAGAATGTATCATTAAAATTATACAGCAACACCGGGCGGTGTTAATTCTAAATTTCAACACCAGAAACTAACCCCAACACACTTGACACTGACTTGGTGTTAAAAGGACATCGCCGGATAAGAAATGAAGGAGGCCCTCTATAATCATCGTAGTTATATTTTTTTTTTTTTTTTTTTTTTAATACCACCATGTTAGTGTTATATTAAGACAAATTTTGGTGTTAGATGACACTGCTTGGTGTTAATTTTACACCACAGTCGGTGTTAATTATTTTTTAACACTGCCGGGTACCAAATTGGCACTACTGGTGTAATTTAACACTCTCCTGGAATCAATTTGTGACCACTCCCTCTGGTGTTAATTAACACCAAACTTGGTGTTAACATTTATATTTGTAACGTGTGATATTTTAGTAGAAAATGTTTGATTTTGTTATTTTTTGTTTCTATTGTAACTGTTGCCTCTAACAAATCATAACATATCACAAGAATGTATCATTAAAATTATACAGCAACACCGGGCGGTGTTAATTCTAAATTTCAACACCAGAAACTAACCCCAACACACTTGACACTGACTTGGTGTTAAAATTTTAACACCCCAGTTTTTGCAGTGAAAATGTTTTTGAAAAGTGCAAAGGTTTTTTCACGTAGGCCTACTATTTCTCTTGAAACAAAGAATGTGTGCTTTGAAATTAAACTCAACATATTTGGCATTTTAAGCCTATGGGTACTACCAACAGCAGCTCGGAAACCCTTCCCATCATACACAGGGCCATCGGAACCAGGAGCTACCAAACACATGGAACCTCCACAGGTGCTCTGTATTTAAGCGCTAAGAAATGTTATTGCATATTCGTGTGCGAGGTCCTTAAGTATGGTATGAATTCAGTATTCTGTAACCACGTCCTTCAACATGCAGTTTATCCCGTTAAGTCTTCTTGGCGCTCGACTTTTTCAAAGAATGATGAAAAAACATCCAATGGAAAGGTATTGAATATCAACCACATTAGCAAATTCTGTGCATGATACACAGGTCGCGGGTTGGATCGTCAATTTTATGTACAGATTTAAGTCATTTTAAACTGATCACCAGTTATTATAGAAAATGAAAGGCAAAACTGTTGCATTATGGGAAGGGCTTCATAGCTGCTGTTGGTACTACCGGCCGATTTGATGGGTATTCATAGGGCTACATGATCGTTTAGCCAATGAGAGACATAATAAGAAAAGCGTATAGTGGTGCATATAGATATTATTAGTTATTAGGTGAGTTTTGGGGTGATACGGATTATTTCTAGTCGAGGAGTTTGTATCGGGCGAGGGCGCAGCCCGAGCCCAGATACAGAATCCGAGACTAGATATAATCCGAGCAGAACCGAGCAGATATCATACCCAAGCAGAACAAAATAAGCACAAACATAAGAAAGAAAATTATAAGGGTGATTCACAAAACAAAACAATACATTACGGTAAATTGACTGTAGGCCTATTGTTTTAAATGAGTGCAAGTGTGACGAATTTTCAGCGACAAGAATCTTTGAAAATAAACGGGCCCTAAAATTATCTTTTTCTGATTCACAAAAATATTGATCTATTTTAAAGTCTTTTGGTGTATTTGAGAGCGATTATGCTGAAATCTTGTTCCAACTAGGTTCAACATTGCTAAAAATCGCCAAATTAGAGCAGTGATTTAGGTTAAAAATGAACATCGAATTTTCGGATTTTTGTTGTCATGATGCTTGGCACAGTTCCTAACTGACATGATACGAGCGTGCAGATGCGCTCCGAGGGTATGATACGAGATATATCTAGTCAGTAAATTCCGGCGATTATCCAATGAAAACCGAGGGATCTACTTGATGGTATGATAAAGGTCTATTTTGGTTGCTTAAAATTAATAAGAGATCATACTATGTTATCATATAAAGAGCCAATCCAAGATGCATGCATGACCATTGCTTTGTGATGTGTTACATGTAAAAGGAGATAAGATATAGTCCGTCTGGAGCCATAGTCCGGGCTCAGACGACAACGGAATAAAGCGTGAAACTAACGTTGCATGAAGAGTCAACTGAATCGAGTGCCCTATTCTTTATCGTTGTAGGTAGCCTATAGCCTATTGTGTACATTAGCATGTAACAGTAGGGGTCTGTGCTTGATATTTTTTAGTTTGTCTGCGATTTCTTATTGAAGTAGTGTTTTGCTTTATTTTGCCTTTGGCAATGAAATTTGTGTGTGTGCTGGTATATACAACTCAGCTGTTTGAACTATATATTACGACAAAACAAATTTACAATTCATATTTAACATGCTATTCTCAAGACCAGCGATGGGCAGAGTAGCCGTATGCGTCGTCTGAGGAACGGAGTACCACAAGGATCTGTATTGGCTCCCATGCTGTTCAACTTGTATATCAGCGATCTACCTCAAACAACATCTAGACAATATGGCTACGCCGAGGATCTTGCCCTCTCCACTCGGACAGCAAGTGGACAGAAGTAGAAAGCACTTAATCAGATATGCCCAACTCGGCAGATATCTCAAGACCTGGAGACTGCAAGCTGATTAATGTCTTATTTGATTGGGTATTATACCTTATACGTATTATTCATATATATTTAACCGTTGTTTTTTACGTTTTTTTCTCTGTATTTTTTTTCAATATATTAAATTGATTTTGGTCAGCACCCTTATTTTCCCCGTGCTGGTGTGTAATATCATTGTATTGTTTGGCCTTATCATTAAGTTTCATATTCATGTTGTTAACATGTAACTTATGCATGGGTGCCACGAATCACGCCCTGAGTTTAAGTGGCTCCACATATTGCATATGATATTATTTCTAAATCATTTTTGGTTTTATTAAATATGGTCATATGTTATATTTGTTACACGATTTATATTTACTGTACATGTGCAATGAGATGAATAAACCTGAAACCTGAAACCTGAAGCTGATGAGAAGCCAAGACCACCGCTACTGCCTTCCACCTCAACACCAAAGAGGCTCATCTCCAGCTTCAAGTCAATCTCAATGGAGCGCCCCTGCCTAACAATCCTACACCAACCTATCTGGGAGTGCAGCTTGACCGGCAGCTTACTACCGTCAGCATCTCGAGTCCATATGCGCCAAGGTATCTTCAGGAATAACCTCATGTGCAGACTTGCTGGATCCCATGGGGGCCAGCCCAACGACTCTACTCACCACCGCCTTGGCTCTGTCTACGCGCGGCTTAAAATATGCCTCGCCCAAAAAAGCATGGTGCAACATCACCCCCCCAACCCCCCCGCCCCCTTCTCACACAAAGAACTGGACAACAGTACGCAACTAGACTTGAGAAGACCTCGATACCTCGGCAGACAGAGACTGTTGTCTCGTCGACCTTTCTGTCCGACATGCGGCTAAACTCTGCCAGCTCCCCAATTGAAAATAAATTTGTCACAAATCTTACAGACATGGAATCACTGCCTGGCTAGATCTCCAAGACCAATCACTCACTATTAGCCTATGACAGAAATACCACCTGGGCCCAATTGCTAAATTTAGAGTTGGATCCAGAGCCACTCTAACTCACTAGTTGGGAACTAAATCAGTGACGAAAACAATATTATTAAATTATTATTATTTCTGTAAATATTTTAACAATACAATTTACACTGAGTTTTTTTGCTACAAATTATTAATTTATAGTTAATGTGTAAATGTAAATTAAAACACTATATATATCATTATGATAAACAAAAATGGTGACTACAGTTTGTCTTCCAATTTTTCATTTGCATGAACATAATGCCTGTAATAGCATTCAGTGAAAAGGGAAAGGAGGAAATTGGTGTAAATACGGCCTCCAAAATAATGCTTATATATTTGAAATGAAAATAAATTATCAAACCTTACTGAAAAAACATATTAATAATTTTCTTTGATTCTGCTGTTCCTAATTAAAAATTGTTATTTGTTTACTAAGTTTACAATAATGTTTGCTTACAGTACCATATATGAACTTTATGAGATGTTTTACATTTTGAGTAATGATGTTTGACTTATAGGAATATTAAACATCACATTTCTCCAAAAGCAGTATTAAGAAGATTGAAAGAATGTTCATAATCTTTCTTTCAGTGCTGAGTTACGTACCTTCTGTTTTGACAATCTCGATATATGTATAGGTTTGCTCATGTGTAACATGCCTAATATATCGGAAGCTACTACACTTATATTGGCGTCATTTTGATAATGGTTCACAGGTGATCAAAACATGTTAATGCTCTGAGATGACAGACTCCAACACAAAAGGTAGCATTATGTATTGAATTTTTTTTTTTTTTTTAAACACTTCCCACCTGCACAGGTCATTCCGCCTGGAAGCACCCAATTCTGTAGACAAATGATTGAGCTAGTTGGCAACTATATTTTCCTAGTATTTAACTAGTTCAAGGGTTTCTTAGTCCTTTTAGTAAGGTTTTATGAATTTCAATTTAGTTGTGAACTCCGTAGTTGCTATTAGGGATTTTAGAATCTTACCAGGCCTTGGTTGCCAGCTAAACTAGCAAGGTTTTATGAATTTGGGCCCTGGTAGCAATCTTCCACGCAAGGAATGGGTCACCTTAAACCGAATTCGCACAGAGTCGGTCGCTTCACAGCATATGCACCGATGGGCCGCGGCCCGCGCCAGCCTGCCCATGTGGTTCTCCATCACAGACTGCGGACACATTCTCAATGAGTGCCCTTTCCTTTCGTCCACCGGTGGACATAAGACTTCTCAAACCCCAACCATCACAGTGAGCTGGCTCCACCGTTTTCAACACATTTAGCTGCTGCCCTCATACGCAAGAAGAAGCAGTCGACCATTGGCGCGTATGTCAATGTATGTCAATCAGCGCGACGCGAACTCTGATTGGTTTGAATGTGGAGTAGGGGGCGGGGCATGGTCAACAAATATGTTTTTAAATGTCCGAAAAATATCCTCATCATTAAAGGTCCAGGAATTAGGTATAAACCTACTACAATCTTTACGGGGACATTCCATTCCATAAAGAGAGCAGAAAAAAAAAGAATACACGACAGTGACATCATTAGTGTCAACTTGAAATTTTTAGTAGTCATAATAGATTTCACACCAGTCACCGGAAATTTTCTATTACGCTTCTGAAAATAATAGTTTCACTAATGTCCTCACTCAACCGCAAATATTAAATGCTTTCTTCCCCTCCCCCCCCCCCCTTGTAGCCTTGACACAACCACATCAATCTATTTGCATTTCCTGGGACCTTAACATAACCAGACCATTTCATTGAAAATACAGGGACATAGCTGCACTGGGGATACATTTCGGTGAATTTGTGTTGAAATGCTACAAGTCATATCACCTTTTAATCCGCCAATAAAGCCCACAAAGATAGAAAAATCGGATTTATATATTTTATACTTTTACACTGTGACGGTCAACATTTTAAGGGAAATCATAGTGTTGGTGTTTTTGGGGCATGATACATAGGTTTGGGGCATGAAGGGGGTAGCGGTCAAAATAGGCCGGTAGAAACCCCATTTTAAGGAATCTTGAATTTGATGCGCAGAAGCACTCAATTGGTCCAATGGGACATAGAGTTAGGAGAGGAGGAAAGCTCTATTAACGCAATAATAAGACATTGGTTTTGCAAGAGGCCCCAAATGTTTTAAAAATTTTGAGATTTTGGTAACGGCTAGTAAAGTAGGACTAACCTGTGAATGGTTAAGCTCGAAAATATCTATGGGTTCCATCACAAACAAGGAATTTTGTTATTAGAAATAATTATTATCAGAGATCTCGATAATAATTAAACGGTGCTGGAACAGCCGTCCAATGTGAAATAGCCGGGAAACAGCGACATGTATGTATCTGCTCTCATCCATTAGTTGTCCAGTTGGTTCAGGCAATTAAGTCAAGTTAGAGGTACTTTTCATGAGGTGGCACTTATTTCATCATGGGACTCGACACTAAAAACGTAGCTTCCTAGCTCTGCCGTTAATCCTATTCTACTCACCCTTGCAATTTCGTGCCAGATGGCACGAGAATCACAAAACGGGTCTGTAGATTTTTAAATGAAATCTGTAACGGTTTTGGTAATTTCGAATGGTTGAAGTTTCCTTCAATAGATGCAGACCTTTGTGATGCGCTACCACGTTGATTTGTAATTAAAATACGTTTAAAGTGTCACAGAATCCAGAATTCCAGTCATTTTTATCCTAATTTTGGTTCAAATTCTGAGTAATAAAAGAGCCATAAAATCTTGAACATAATATCATATCCACCCATTCTCTTTTACTATGTAGAAAATGATACATAATTGGGCTATGTAAGATATAAGTAAAGAAAATGCTGAGCAGAGGTTTGATATAGCTTCGCTTCTATAAGGCATACAAAATGACTCATGGATCAAGAACAGGCTAAAAATGGGGAGTAGAATAGCGGTTTAAAGTCCAATCTGGGATCCAATTTACTGCCAAAATCGATTATTTTATTGATAAATACACATTTGTTAGCTTCTCAGTTCGCAGGTTAGGTCCGGATTCCCTAGACACTACCAACGTAACTGTGCCAAAATATCAAATTTTGACAATTGGGGGGCGTCTTCAAAAAATGTGCCATAATTGCTCGATACCCCAAAAAACCCAGCTGCTGGAGGTGGTTTTTTGTCTTGTTTTTCTCCATACCTTTTGCTCAGGGTATTGTTTTACTGCAATGTTCAGAGAACCATCTTAACTGATTGTGGTTTGATTTATTGGTGTGACTTTGCTCCCCCCCCCCCAAAAAAAAATAATTGCTAGCAAGGTTAATATGCGCATCCCTTATACCGACGTATCACGCTTGTCGAAATGTGTCCCCAGCCCTTGCCAACAAATGTATTGAAAACCAAAATGCAACAATTAATTGATTATAGGGACAGGCCTAGCCCTAGGCCTACTGTTGAATATAGCGCCCTGATAACAGGAATTCATCGGTATATTTCCTAAAAACATGAATACTAGTAAAATTAGATTTTGATTACATTGCAAATAACAACGCTACTCGAGATCACTGTTAATGCTGCAGAATGTGCATAAAAAGTGCATCGATATATATGACCATGCTGTGGTAAATATGGGCCAATGGAACGTCCATTTTAACAATCGCCAAGGGTCTCATTTTCACTAAAATGTTGCCAACTTCGGGACAAATTAAAAAACAGGGAAATTTCGGCACTGTCAAGTTTGGTGCTATTGCTTAGATACGGCATCATCTCCCAAATTCAAGTTCATTTCGTCTCCAACGAAATCATACTTTCTAAGAAATCGACGGCGTTACAAAACATTCAAGTTTTTTAAA